>PVKM010006643.1:27032-43634 GCA_004027735.1 Carollia perspicillata
AATTTGAAAATAAAACACAAACACAACTAGAACTGACAGAAAATCGAACTGTATGGAAGTTGGACAACCAAGGAGTTAAATTAGATACATTCATCTGGTAGGAGGGGCGGAGACAGGCAGCCTGCAGAGAGGACTCATGGCAAGGCAGTGGCTGGCAGACCCAGTGAGGTGGCGACTTGTGGTATGGAGTGGTCCCACATTCACGTGCAGATAAACCAGGAGAAACAACTGGGGAGCGAGACAGACCATGCAACCCAGGGTCCTAGCATGGGGAAATAAAGCCTCAAACCTCTGGCTGAAAACACCTTTGGGGGTTGAGGAGACAGCAGGATAAACTCCCAGCCTCACAGGAGAGTTCATTGGAGAGACCCACAGGGCCCTAGAATGTACACAATTTTGTGCTAGAATGACCCACCCTGAATCAGCACCAGAAGGGCCCAATTTGCTTGTTGGTAGTGCGGGAAGTGACTGAAAACTGGCAGAGAGCCAAGCAAGTGGCATTGTTCCCTCTGGGACCCCTTCCCAATATACATAGTGTCACAATGCAGTGATGTGGGTTGCCCCCACCCAACACCTACGGCTCCACCCCTCACTACATAACAGGTGCACTGAGACAAAAAAAAAAATGACCCAAATGAAAGAACAGATGAGAGCTCCAGAAAAAAATACAACTAAGCGATGAAGAGATAGCCAACCTATCAGATTCACAGTTCGAAACACTGGTAATCAGGATGCTCACAGAATTGGTTGAATATGGTTGCAAATTAGGGGGAAAAGTGAAGGCTATGAAAAATGAAATAAAGGAAAATGTACAAGGAGCCAGCAGTGATGGGAAGGAACCTGGGACTCAAATAAATGGTTTGGACCAGAAGGAAGAAAGAAACATTCGACCAGAACAAAATGAAGAAACAAGAATTCAAAAAAATGAAGAGAGGCTTAGGAATCTCCAGGACATCTTTAAATGTTCTAACATCCGAATCATAGGGGTACCAGAAGGAGAAGAGGAAGAGCAACAAATTGAAAACTTATTTTAACAAATAATAAAGGAGACCTTCCCCAATCTGGCAAAGGAAATAGACATCCAGGAAGTCCAGGAAGCTCAGAGAGTCCCAAAGAAGTTGGACCCAAGGAAGCACACACCAAGCACACATCAAGGTACATCATAATTACATTAGCTCAAGATTAAAGAAAAGGGGAGAATCTTAAAAGCAACAAGAGAAAAGGAGACAGTTACCTATAATGGAGTGCTCATAAGACTGTCAGCTAATTTCTCAAAAGAAACCTGCTAGGTAAGAAGGGGCTGGAAAGTATTCCAAGTCATGAAAGGCAAAGACCTACATCCAAGATTGCTCTATCCAGAAAAGCTATCATTTAGAATGGAAGGGCAGATAAAGTGCTTCCCAGATAAGGTCAAGTTAAAGGAGTTCATCATCACCAATACCTTATTTTATGAAATGTTAAAGGGACTTATCTAAGAAAAGGAAAATCAAAAATATGAACAATAAAATGACAACAAACTCACCATTATTAACAATGGAACCTAAAACAAAAACAAAAACAAACTAAGTAAACAACTAGAACAGGAAGAGAACCACAGAAATGGAGATCACATGGAACGTTATCAGCAAGGGAGTGGGTGGGGAGAGAGGGGGAAAAGTTACAAAGAATAAGTAGCATAGATGGTAGGTAGAAGATAGACAGGGGGAGGTCAAGAATAGTATAGGAAATGTAGAAGCCAAAGAACTTATATGTATGACCCATGGACATGAACTACAGGGGGGAATGCGGGTGGGAGGGGGTGCACAGGGCAGAGGGGGATAAAGGCGGGGAAATGGGACAACTGTAATAGCATAAGCAATAAAATATATTTTTAAAAATTTATCTTATTTTTTATGGTGGAAAAGCAAAGCATTATAAATCAGATCTATTCATTCTACAGAGATTTACTAACAGATCCCTTAGGCAAATATTAATCAAACAGACACCTGATACTCTAAATAAGCAGGACTGTGGTGTGGGGAGAACACCGAAAATGTGTGCAGGGATTCAGGAGCCTCCTGAGGGAAAGGCCTTAAGATCCTGGTGGGTTTTTTTTTTTTGATGTTTAATGCTATCTCATTTTTACTCCTGAACAGATAAGATCCCACTGACAGAGGAAAGGACCTGAGGGGGAAGGTTCCAAGAGCCACCTAGGCTCAACAATCAGGCCTAGATGGAGGTGAAAATTGCAGTGTGGCTGATCATGGGAACCCCTCCTTATCCCTGAAGAAAACTTAAACATAATGACAGGGCCTTCAATGTAAGCTAAAGAACTCAGACCTTCTTTGTCCCACCTGAGCAACTTTGGATGAAGAGAATACTCATGGAAGTAGGATCCAGACCAGCAAAGATGTCTCGGTGCTGTCCATCAGGAAACACTCCATAGTGAAGCACCAGTCCTGACTGCACCACTTGGCGGCAAAAGAAACCAGGCAGGGGAGAGCTAGCATCTGCCCCTACTGGTGTGGCTCACTTGGTCGGGTATAGTATTGAAAACTCAAAGGTTGTTGTTGGTTCAATTCCTGGTCATGGCATGCGCCTGGGTTGTGAGTTGGGGTCCCGGTTGGGGGTGTGTACGCCAACTGGCGTACACAATGTTTCTCTCTCACATCAATGTTTCTCTCTCTCTCTTTCTCTTTCCCTTCCCCTCTCTTCCAAAATAAATTTTAAAAGTCTTAAAAAAAAAAAGCTAGGATCTGCCTGTGGCCACATATGATTCTTGAGTTCTCTTTTAGTCTAGGTGAGAGGGACTGGCCACTCTGGGCTGAGTGATTAATTCCCCAGCAGATCCTAGACGACTACTGGGTATTGAGAAAACCCTAGGAGACATACTTTAAAATCTTTGTTATTCTAGTTTACTTGGATTTCCATAACAGGGAACCGTAGACAGCAGAGGTTTATTTACTCACAGGTCTGGGGGCTCGAAGTCCAATACCAGTTGCTTACTTAGGAGGCCTCTGTCCTTAGCTTTCAGATGACCGTCTTCTCCTTGTGTCTCCACATGGCCTCACCTCTGTGTGTGTCTGTGTCCTATCTCCTCTTTTTGAAAGGACACCAGTCCTGTTGGACTAGGGCCCAGCCTAATGACCTCGCTTTAACCTAATAAAAGCCTCTAGTTCCTCCTATAGTCATATTCTGAGGTACTCAGAATTAAGGCTTCAACATGGAAATTGGGGAGGGCACAATTCAGTCTATAAGCCTTGCCAGGTTGTACAAATGGAGACTTGAGTGTATCTGAATGTTAACAAGATATAAGCCTTAGTATATTTAGAAGTTATTTTATTGTAAAATGATTACCTATCACCAGTATCATATCTAATGCTGTGCTAACTTAGTTCAGAACGTTTTGTTTGAAATAAATAAATAAATATAGAAGGCAAGATTGGGGCTTCCTAACAGGACTCCATTTCCATTCACATCTGTCTCTCCAGAGTTTATCTTTATCCTAGATACATATCTTTATGGCTGTTTTTGTTCTTCCATTACAGGTAGCCTTACAGGTAGATTACAGGTAGCCTTACCTGTAATCTAAGCTGGTAAAACAGATCATACCACTTACATCTGCTTACAATATTCTGATGCAAGTGTCAACCTCAGAATAAAATCTGCACGTCCTGGCTCGGCAGAGCCCAGCCCTTCCAGTCCCACTGCCTGCCCTGCCCCCACACCATGTGAATGAGTGTGTCCTCAGCCCCCATATACCTCCTCCATTCCTTTGCACATGCTCTTCTCTTTGCCTAGAATGACCTGGCCTCCTTCCATCTGGTTTCCTGTCCCTCATTTATACTCTTGTATCACTGAACAATGCTTCTGGCAATACACATTCCATTGGGTTAAAATTGTTTTCTTGTATGTTATACCCAAATGATTCATAATGCCTTTAAGGTAAGGAGTGAGCCTTTCCCAATTCAATGTCTAGAGCGTGGCATGTAGAGTATTATTAGCTCAAGTAAGATTTTTAAAATAAGCGATTAATTGAGCAAATGAACCTGTTGATGATACTGGTGATACTACTACTTGGTGGCACATACTTGACCCAAGAAATTGAGAACAAATTGTAGTTATTGAATACATCTGAATATGTTTCTGAGTTCTTGTTCCAACAACAGAAATAGCACCTAGATAACAACAAAAAAAGCTAAAAATAGTTTCTAAACATTTTTCTCCTACTGAGGCTTTCACCATGCTGCCCCTTTCCTTCTGGGGCTGTGGTACGCATGGCCTGAGCAGCCTTCACTTGACACCTGACTGCTGTCAAGTGCAGGTCCCTCCCTGATCCTGCTTCTTGCTAGAAGCTGTTACAAACCGTAGTGTGGGAGTGGGAGGTAAGGCATACATTTTTATTCCTGCCTCACAAAAATGCAGATCCAGATCCTGGAAACAAAAATCCACCAAAACTCACAATTCAAGGAAGGAAGTGCGATTTAGGGAGACAACGTATAATAGGAGCCCTTTAAACAAATGGAAAAGGTAATCCCGGTTCTATAATTTTAAAGGTGTTTTCATCACATCTGTGGTCAATATCCATATCAAATCTGAAGTCATAGGCTTCCCAGCATAAGGCAGAAGTCAGCTTCTACCCAGGCCTCACATTCTCCCAGATACAGCCCTCTCCGTATGGGAGATGGCTGACTCCGCTCCTTGCTAAACTGAGCAGCCAGTTCCTGCCCACACACAGCCCTGCTCAACCACGGACTCCCAGTGTTAATTGCTTCCCTGGGACGTGTTGAGAAGCTAGGGCAGGAGGTAATTCTTGAGGGCTCTCTTTCTTCCTGTGTTCATTATCCCTCTCTGACACTACCAGCCTCCAGGTTTCCTCAGAGCACCCTAAGTCAGTCATACCACCGGATAGTATCATAGGAAACCCTCCCTCCTGAATGATATACCAGGGGGTTAATTCCCAGGCACTGTGCTTGGGGAAGCAGGGAGTGTACAAGGGAGCCTAGGGATTCCCTGGTAGATCTGTGTCAGCTCTCCTGCCCTAATTACTGGGAGAAGATAGAAGCTGTGTAGGTTAGCAGACTTGAGGAATGCTGGCTGCCTACAGCATCATCGCTACATGAGCCAGAGGAGTTTTCTCATGGGTCTTTGCTTGGAATGAAGCAAGAGCTCAATAAAATAGGACACTTAGGTGGTCTTCTCTTGTGGCCCTGAGAATGCCTAACCTAGATCGCAGGATTTATTAAACAATGAGTTGTGTCCTGACATGGCTCAGAGGCTATTAACAGAAATGTCCCACAGAGGGGAGCACAAGAAAATTCAACTTGATAAAGTAATACCTAAGTATGGGGTAGCAACAACCTTTGAAATGCAACTAACATGCATTTTTAATAAAAAGCTCTCCCACCACACACCCTGGTGTCCTGAGCAATAAATGAATTTCTCTCTTTTTTTTTTTTTTTGAAAAGAGAAAGGTTGTACAAAAGTATGAGAAGCACTGACTAACTCTAAAGAGATCAGAAACAATCTGAAAGGACTGGGACATTGATATGCTTGAAAGTGTATTATTCTAGAACTATTTCAGCTCTTTTATGTGATTGTGCCTATTTGTTTGAAAAGATGATAATTCTCCTAGCTAGATCAATGTTTATCTCATCCACTTTTGTATCGTCTCTAGCGTAGTAAAGTGACAGGCGTGAAGGTTCCAGGTCAGTGTTTCTGGAAAGGAAGGAAATAAGGGGGAGAAAGGAGCAATGGCAGGACAGAGGCAGGAAAGGAGATAGGGAAGAAACAGATGAGAGACATTTTAGGGTTTTCCAGAATTGTAGGAAAACCCACCCTCTGGGTCAAGATGTAGATTGAAAGATTTTTTTTTTCCCATTGCAATGAATATAAAATGTCCAGAGGCCATGAAGTTGAGTGGCAGTCACAGTTTTTGTATACAGCTCTCAATCTTCAAATTAATGATCAAGGAATATTTAAATACAGCCTGCACTGCTTTTTGCAATCTTCTACCTGAAGCTCTTCACATTTAATAAACACAACAGTCCTGGGCCTGGGAGCAAACAAGCTGAAATCCTAAACAAAGGACTTCAAACAGGGCATTTGGAAATGTTTTTCCTTCTTTGTGAAGATAGATGTGCAGGTAGCTAAAAGAATGGCGGCGTTAAGCTTGACCCACCTCACTTAAAACCAATGGTCTATGCTTTATGTGAAGTGTCCTTTTTTTTCTTATAAATAGGACAAATTACATCATGGTCACTGCGAGCAGATACGGTACCCGTGAGAGAGGTTCATGCCCTGGTAAATTCGTAAAAACAAGACGATAGAAGGAAATCAAAGCAGGGGCTCAGAAATTCTTAATTTGACATTTTCTCTTTCACTAATTTTGAGGAGAGCATAGGGGAACCCCTATTTATCTGAATATATAGCATCCTCATCTAATTTGCCCCCATCTCTCTCTGTCTCTCTCTCTCTCTCTCTGAGGCATGAATGTGTACATGCATGCTCATTGCTAACACACATGTACATGTGCGTCTTTTTTTCTGGAGGATGAAGGAAAGGAAAGGAGCACATTGGGTAGTTCTGGAAAGTCTGAAAAGTTTATGTTCTTTTTAAGGACAAAACTACTAGGGAGTCTCGCGTGGAGGGAACTAGATGGAAGAAGGTTTAGGGACTCGCCAAAGAACATGGGTACATAACCTGTGGACACAGACAAGAGTGTGGGGACGGCTAAAGGCAAGAGGGAGCTGGGGATGGGGGGAGGTGGGCAAAGGGGTTGGGGTAGGGGGGCAACTCTGATAGTGTCAACAAATAAAATAAAGCTAAAAAATAAAAATAAACTTCACATGTTTTTAAAACAGATATGCTAGAAACAATAATACAACAGAAATTTGTGAACTTTTCACTGTTTTTTCCCCCCAGCATTTACTTCCTTTGCCCATCTCTTGCCTCTCAGCCCATTACAGCAATTTAAGAATACTCTACAGGCTGACAGTGCCCAGAGGGGAGAGGGGAGGGAACTTCAGGGGGAAAGGGGAAGGGTTTACAGGAATGAGTATAAAGGACACGTAGACAAAAACAAGGGGGGTAGAAATGGGAGGTCGGGAGAAGGCTGGGTGGGTGGGCTGGGATGGGAGTAAAAGACAGAAAAGTGTACTTGAACAACAATTCAAAAAAAAAAAAAGAATATTCTGGTTTTGGTTCTAGTCAAGATGGAGTAAGAATCACCCTCTGCCCTGCCTCTCCCAGTACGTATAGCTACAAATCCTGGGCAGAATGCATAGAGTCACTGATTCAGGACTCTGAAAAATGAATTGTAGCTGACAGGTGGAGAAAAAAGATCAGAATTCCAAGTGCCATCAAACCCCTGGTATTTACCCTTTTTCCCACCCGCCTCCCTGCCACTTGGCACCAGATGGGGGCAAAGCTGTGGAAGTACATAGCACAGCAGGACGGGAACTGGGGGAAGATGGATCAGGCAGGGTAGTGGAGCATAGAGCTAGATTCTGTCTTTATTTAACATTATGATATTTTGTTCACTATAGGTTGTTGCATCCACTTTGATGTTTTAAATGGCATATTAGAATTTTATTTTTCTTGATAATTGCTTTCTTTTGATGTTCCCTTATATTTTATACCTGTAGCCTGTGCCTCACTTCCCTTATAGAGTAACTGAAACCTCAGCTTTTAGCTGGAGGTCAAGACGGTGAGCCCCAGGGAACTAGAAACTACTAAAGACGTTAAAGATAGAAAGGAGCTCAGGGAAGTAACCCCATGAAAATTGTACATAAACTCCTGGGCTAAACCCAAAGCTGTGCATGCACAGATCTGATTCTAAGGATCAAGAATCTTGGAGAACTGAACCAAGATACATCACTTCTCCGACAATGGACTGGTCACTAGGTGAGGCACACACAGGACAGATAGGCACAAAGGCTTTGAAAACTCAGCAAACATTAGAACCAATTAGAGGGACAGTCTCCCAGAAGGCAGGGTCGACTTACAGTCTGAACTGACATCCGAAACAAAATACCAAAATTCTCCACAATATTTAAATAGACTACAATTCTATAATTCAAAATTAGGCAGTGTGTGAAGAACAAGGAAAATCTCAACCCACATTAGAAAAATCAACAGATGCCAAGGCAGAGAAGACAGAGTAACTGGGATCATCTGATGAAGTCTTTATTTTTTCTCTCTTTTTAATTGTAGTTTTTCTATTACCATTTATCTTCCTTATACTTCCCTCCATGAGTGAGATGGCCATGAGTCCTTTTTCCTTTTTGCTTCATCTTTCCACCTCCAACCCCCAAGCAGCCCAGAGCTGTCAGCCTGCTCTCTACCTATAAGTCTGTCTGTATTTGCTTATTAGTTCAGTTTGTTCATTAGATGCCACATGCGAGTGAAATCATGGGGTATTTGTCTTTCTCTGAGTGGCTTATTTCACTCAGCATAAGGTTCTCCAGCTCCATCCATGCTGTGACAAAGGGTAAAATTTTCTTCTTTTTTATAGTTCAGTAGTATTCCGTTGTATAAATGTCCCATAGTTTTATGCATTCACATAATGATAGGCACTTGGGCTGCTTCCATATCTTGGTGATTGTAAATAATGCTGCAATGAACATAGAGATGCTTACTTTCTTTTGAATTTGTGTTGCAGGTTTCTTTGGATAAATTCCCAGAAGTGGAATTGCTGGGTCATAGGCAGTTCCATTTTTAATTTTTTGAGGTATCTCCATACTGCTTTCCACAGTGGCTGCACCAGCCTACATTCCTTCCAACAGGGCAAAGAGGTTTCCCTTTCTCCATATCCTTGCCAGCACTTGCTATTTGTTGATTTATTGATGATAACCATTCTGACAGGTGTGAGGTGATATCTCATGGTGGTTTTAATTTGCATCTCTCTGATGTTTAGTGACTTGAGCATCTTTTCATATGTCTATTAGTCTTCTGAATGGAACCACAAAAGGCCCTGAATAACAACAGTGATCTTGAGAAAGAAGAACAATAATGCCATAGTAATCAAAACAGCATAGTACTGGCATAAAAACAAAAGACACATAGCTCAATGGAACAGAATAGAGAGCCCGGGAATAAACCCACACCTTTATGGTCAATTAATATTCAACAGAGGAAGCAAACACATACGATGGGCTAAAGATAGTTTATTCAATAAATGGTGTTGGGAAAATTGGACAGATACATGCAAAAAAATGAAACTAGACCACATTCTTATACCATACACAAGAATAAATTCTAAATGGATTAAAGACTTAAATGTTAGGCCAAACCACAAAAATCCTAGAGAAAATATAGGCAGTAAAATCTCGGACATTGCTCATAGCAATGTTTTTTCTGATATTTCCCCTCGGGCAAGGAAAACAAAATAAAAAATAGATAAATGAGACTACATCAAACTAAAAAGTTTTTGCACAGCAAAGGAAAATATCAACAAAATAAAAAGACAACACGCTGAATGGGAGAACATACTCACTGATACATCATATAATGGGTTAATATCTAAAATTTATAAAGAAATTACAAAGCTCAACACCAAAACAAAATTTAAAAATGGGCAAAGGACCTGAATAGATACTTCTCCTAAGATGACAAAGTCTTTAAAATAAAAATCTTTGAAACAAATGAAAATATATAAAGTTTCAGCAAAGAATTGAAAGATGTAGGGAAGAACCAGACATCTTAGTGTTAAAAAGTACAATAACAGAAATAAAGAACTCACTAATTGGACTCAACAGTGAAATGGAGATGAACGGAGAAGAACAGAGAAAAAAGTCACAAAACTTGAAAATGAATAAATAGAAATTATATATTTTGAACAACAGTGAGAAAAGAGAAGTCTCAGAAACCTGTGGGCAATGGAAGAGTTCTAATATTTGTGTTGTCAGAGTCCAAAAAGTGGCAAGAAAGAGTTTGATGCTGCAGAAAGTAGTCAAAGAAATAATGGCTGAGAACTTTCCAAACTCTTTGGTGTATATTTATATGAATTTTAATGCATGTATTGAATCACATAACCACTAAAACAAACAGGTAATGGTAGCCCTAGATTGCAAACCAATGTCTCTTTTACTCAAAAGCATATTTAGATCCTGTTCATATGCTTCTGTAGATCTGCACCTGAATGATACCAGATATTCTCCTATTTGAAATGTGAAGGGAAGGGTGTCATTGGCTCTCTAATTTCCTCCATCCCCAAAAGTCCCTGACATTGAACTATTAAGGCTGCATTAACCACTATGCTCTGGGCAGTTTTCCTCAAAGCTATTTTTTTATAGATGAAACTCTCCAGTGGCCTAAAAGAAATGAGGCCACCTCCAAAATCAGCATGGAATGCTTTCAGTACATGAGGCTTTTACTGGCTAGGCCTTTGACTGACAAAAAAAAGGGGGGGGGTTAATGTGAATGTTATACACCTCCCACCACTGCTTCTGAGAAAACTGTCAAACAAACATGAAGGTCACCAGGAAGCTGTGTCTAGTGAGAAAGGTGCATTTATTAAAACCAGCAGGAACTTCGCCCACATTGCTAAAGAAAAGCAAAGTTAAAACCAAATGAGATAGGAGGTTGAGGCCATAAGACCAAGTCAGAGAACTTAAATGAGTTTTATCAAAAGCCTTAATTGCATAGAGCTTTGCCAAGGACAAATAGCTACTTTAGTTCTCAACCAGGTGCCCTGTTAGAGAAAAGGGTTTAAGCATTTTCTTCCCAGAAAAAAAAAAAAACAAAAACCCCTGGCCAAGAGAAAAAAACAATCTGAATGAATGACTGTGATGAGAACGGCATTCTTACTTTTGTCACTGTTGCATACGCAGCAAGATAAGGCTGTTGGGATAGTACAAAGCAGACCCACTCTGAAATCAGTACTCCTTGTAAATCTCGTATCTTCCATTGTATATGAACTTGGGCGAGTCATTATATCTGCCTTGACCTCATATTCATAGACTGTGAAGACTGAAGATATCACACTGCTTCCCATGACTGTTGTAGGAATTAATGTGTGTAAAGTGTCTGGCACATACCAGGCCACACATCTAAAACCTTGGATATTCTGAAGGAAGCACTTTTTTTGTATATGGAATAGCAAGTCACTCTCATTTGAAAGGCTTTCCATTTTCACCTTGTTCTATGAGGCTTAAACAACCAAGGCTAGGATATAAAAAGGTCTCCTTGAGTTGCTACACCTCTAGGTAGTTTTCTGCATTCTGTCAGCCTCAAGCTTTATATTTTAGAGAGATAAAACACATGATACTTCAACTTCTTGGTTTTGAAACACCTCAATGAAGCAAGTAGGTCACCTGGAATATCAGTATGAATTTTTGAAAAAAGTGAAATGGGAATAAATATTACCCAGGAAATCCTAAAATATGGTTTTAATGCTAAGAACCCTATTGATAGTTCATCTCAACTGGGGTTTACTGGGCAACTACTGGATGTGACATGATCTTTGCTGTCTACCTGCCTGAAACATATATGGGGAGACAGAAACCTCACTGGACACTGCAGGGTGATAAATCCGGTAACGGAGAGACATACCAATGGAGAAGAACTGAAGGAACCTAAAGGGGGGCACTACCTTCGAGCAGGAGGACAGGCCACAGAGAAAGTGGTGTCTGAACACAGAGATATTCAGGGTTTCTCAGGATGGAGGTGGGAACAGGTTTTCCAGGCAGGAGGAACAGCTTGTTCAAAGGCATAGGACCAAGCAATTGCAGGCATTCTCAGGAAATCTTCAGTCCACCATGCCCAGAACAAAACAGGGCAGAGGAGAATCCTGTGTCCCAGAGGCTAGATTGTCTGGTTCTAAATTTCACTCAACTGGTATAATTTAAGAAATAATATGCAGGCAAAAGACCTGGGCCAACCACTGGATATTGAACAAACCATTCTGAGCATTAGTTTTCTCTTCCAAAAAATGAGTTAACGATAATCGCTACTTCATAAGTCTGTTGTGAGAATTTGCTGATATGAAAGTATTCTTTAAATTGTGAATCTATACAGATGGTTAACACTATGTACATATCTTAGATATGATCATTTATGAATAACTCATATTAATCTTAAATAGCTTTACAGTATTTATAATGCAACAGATATAGTATTGTGAATGATATTTATATATAATAATAGCTACCACTAAAATGTCTAGGAATTGAGATAGGTATAAAAAGATCTCAATATTTTCAGATCACTTTCAAAATCTTTTAGGGATTAAGAAGAGAACCATCAATCATTTACATTATGATTTCACATCTACAAAGTGTAGGGAAAATATTTTAGCACAAAATAGGTATTATGAAAGAGAAAGTAAAATAATGAAAATAAGTAAAAAGATGCTCACATACGTGGTTTATTTTTTAAAAACATGGTAATTAGAATGAAAATATAAAGCAGTTTGAGAGCTGGGAAAACTTGGTCAAAGAATTACAAGGAATAAGAAGTAAAAGCTATGCAGCTTCCTGGGGAGAATGAAGGAAAGTAGAGGATGGACAAAGCAGATGTCCAGAGTGAGAAATCGGACATTGAGAAGGCAGCAACTCAGAAGAAGGGGCATCAGAGATCTTGAAAGAAAGAAGTATGTTGCAAACCACTCTGCCTGGTTTCAGGAGTTGTAACCACCCCCCTGTGGCTAAGGCTGAGTGAGCGACCTCTGGACCAGGAGCCACTGAGGAAACAAAGCTTATCTCCCTGGCAAGAGCACTGCTTCTGCCATCTCTAGCCCCCAACACTTGGTCGGTTAGTCAATGATGGGTACGCCCACCCTGGGGGGCGCAACCTAAGCCAGACATGACCCCTTGGGTGGCCATTAAGGTAGGACTCGGGGGGGGGTGCAAAAAGGGGCCAAAAACCCTCACCCCCCCTCCAGCTATTTTGACATAGCCTGAGGTCCCCTTTCCATCTGGGAGAAGCTCTGGGAGAAGTGCTTCCTGGCTCTAATCCACTTCAGCCTGAATCTTGATGGGGAGGGGGTGCAGCCCTCTGCTGGCTAGAGCCGGTTCCGGGGTGATCAGGCATAAGAAAGAGTTCGTAAAGTCCTGTGAAGCTTGCTTTGCTAAGAGTGCTCTCTTTCATATGATAAGGTCCAGGCAGGAAATGAGTATGTCTCCTAAAGTTTTTTCGACCCCTTTACCTGACAGACACTGACTCAGATTAAGCCCTCAGGTTTCTTTGAAATGTTATATGTTGTTTGATCCTTGCCTCCTGACATTGACTGATGAGCTTTACCTGTATTCCTGTGTGTTACTGACCTAATAAAAAGCCATTGAGGATAGGACTCCTGGTCTTTCTCCTTTGAGAGTTGGACCACCTCTCCTCCCCAAGCAGATCATGTCTTGAGGGTATTATTTTCATTCGTGATGGATGGGGGGACTTGCACAGACTTTCCCCCACAGAAGTACAGCAAGGAGAGGGGAAAGAGGAGGTTCCCAGGTGATCTAATAATGAATACTAACATATTTGGTTTGGTTTGGTTTTGCCTTGCTTTTGAAAGCCCTTATACTGATTTTTAGTGCCATCTCAGAACCTTTGTGATTTTTTTATCTATGTGTTTGGAGTGGGAGGGCAGCTTATGTGTAAAAATTCTCTTTAAGAGTGTTGCAAAGTTGTTGTTTTTTAGCAGTGTCTGGACTGTTACTCCCCTGAAAAAGCTTAAAAATCATTTGATATGATAATCAGAAACAACTAAAATAATCTAATTAATTGATTGATTAATTGATTAATTAGTTCTTTAATTAATTGATTCATTATTTCTTTCATTCTCTTAACCAAACCACCCTACTTGATGCCAGGCACTTGGCTGAACGCTGTGGGTGTAACGGTGACTGAGGGAGCCGGAGCCTCTGACTCAGGACACCTCCAGAGGCGCCGGGAAGACAGCTGCCTGAGCAGCACCACTCACAGCAGCTCTGATAGGAGACCTACAATATTGTAGCCATTACCTGGTAGAAACTTTGTGTTTACTTTGGGGTGGGGAAGATTTGGAGTTAGTATTGCCAAGAAGTCTTCTTGGACTAAACGCAGTTCTAAACAGTAGATTTTTTTCTTCACTGAAAATATTTAATGAGTACCTAAAATTTTTATGTTTATTTGGGGGACATGGAACCTCCTAATCTAATACATTTCTTCAGTGGTTCATGTGTTCACATAGTGAATATTTAATGACTACCGTTGCCTTTTATAGGCCAGGCTCTGGGTAAAGAAGAACAAAACTGACCTAATCCCCTCCCTCACTGAGCTTCAGTGTCGTTGATCTAAAATCTTCAGTGTACACCTGAGAGACATTTAATCCAATGGGCACATTGACCCCAGATTCCTTCCCTGGGAGGAGCATGCTCAGGAAGTGAACTTGGAAACAACCTAAGGAATCATTCAGCTCATTCCTCTGCCAGCACAAAGGACACAAACACTTCCCTGTATTCCTGAGTGGTACTTGCTGTCCTACTTTCCCCGACCAAACACACAGCACCATCCTAAACTGAAAGGCCTCACTGGACCTGCAAAGCCGTACTGCAGGAGGGAGATCGTGTCTGAAGACAGGTTTGGGTTGAAATCTCAGCCTCAGAGCATCATTGCACCTGAGTGGCCCCGAGTACATGCCTGATTCCCCTGAGCCTCGCTTTCATCATCTATCTAAAAAGGGGTGGCAGGGTGGATCTGTCTTTTAAAGCCGTGGTGACAATTCAGCAAACTAATCTAACTAAAGAAGAGCACAACATGCAGTGTTCAATAAATGTTGTTGGGCTTCAGGATCCTCTCCAGTTGTCAACTGCTGTAGTAAAATCTTCTTAATTCCCCTTGGCGGAATAGGGGGTACTCCTTCATGTTCCCAGCATAATGTAAATGCAACTTTAAAAATTCAAGTCTGCATGTTTTCCCACAAAGCCATGAGCTCCTTGAGGGTAGGGGATGTGTCCTCTGTATCTGCATAGGTCTGCCCTCATCCAGTGCTAGAACCTTTTAACTGCTCTGCACCTCCAGCCCCTACTCAATTACCATGACTTGTCCCATGAATAGGATGTAAACACAACAGGAGGTCAGGGGATTCCGTGGAGCATCCTCTCAAGTGGAAAATATTGTTTGGCAAATCTTTGCCTTTGTGTATACCTGCAGCATAAGGTCTTATATATTTCCAGGTGAGTGGCCATACATTTTTGGCAGCCAAAACAATGAAGGAAATGCTTTTACATGATTTGATGTGAAAAGAGGGAGGCAAACGGCAGCCTTAGGAAAAGAACAATTAACTCTGGTATTAATAATCAAAAAATCATTTCTCTGGGGCCTTATACAGAGAACACTGTTTAATTCAATTAACAATGCCCACAAAAGCATCCTTGCTGTAAATACAATACACAACAAAAGGCACTGACCAAAACATCTACAAACTTTCCTGATGGTTATTTGCAATCTAGAGACAGGTTTTATAGTACCTAGAGGGACGAATGGACCGCACAATATTCAGACAGTCCTGAATAAACATTGCTTTCTCAGAGCCAATTTGACATGCATGAAGCTCCGTGAAGCTGAGACCTGTTCCCTGAAATGGATAGCACTGCACCGTGGTTGAGAAGCCAGGCTCTGGACTCATCCTGACTTAACTACATACTATCAATTCTGTGATCTTGGACAAATCTCTAAACCACTCTGAGCCTCATTTTTTTATCTATAGAATGGGAATGACAACAGGATCTTAGGGTTATTGTAAGGTTAAAATAAAATGTGTGAGAAGTGCTTAGCTTCATGTATGGGACATGGAAAGCATTAATAAATTAGTTATTAACACATACTTTGAAGGGAGAAACCACTAATTCTCCTGACTAGTTGTTTCTTTCAATTGAGTTTGGTTATTCTTCACTCTGATTCATAATTTCTATTCTGCCCTTGCAGGGGTTTCCTTCAGTACCTGTCCTATTACGAGAAATGGAATTCACTTGAATTTGCAGTTATCCCTTTTATGTGAAACCTAAGGCTCACTTCTTGGAGGAGGCATTATCCTTCAGGAATGTTCCTAAAATGGTCATGAGTCATGCTGCTCCAAAGCCTCCACATACCACCTGCTCCTCTTTGAGAGGACTTACCTTGGTCTCTTCCTAGAGTGTTCCCCTCAGGGTTCAATGTCAAATGTTACCAGACCCACTCAGGAGTATTCTGTTCTGGAGTTTCCGTGAGATCTTTCAGTAATTACTTATTAAGCACTGACCATGTGCCAGGTACTGTGTCTAGTCCTGGGACTGTTACAATGAACGAGATGGGCCCTTGCTCACAGGGCCCAGGATGGGCTCCCCAGTTCCTGTCCACCACACGCTCCAACACAGTGTGAACAGCCAATGTATCCCAAGAGCCTGGCCTAGCTCATGGCCAGCATTGGCCTAGGGCCTTGAAGAGGGGCCAGTGGGCTGCAGTGTGTTTGTGCACACATGCGTGCCCCCTCACTGGGCTGTGCCCTGATTCTCTGGATGCTCCCCATCTTTTTGGGAGATTCCAGCCTCACTATAACAATCTTGGTAAAAGTAAGCCTTTGTGATTCTATGAAATCAATTACACAAACATTCAATTTTGTGGATACTTACTGAGCTCAGGAAATGAGTGGAATCGACATCCTCTGTGTTC
>PVKM010006644.1:0-43637 GCA_004027735.1 Carollia perspicillata
TAATTATTTTTTAGTTTCTTTTGATTTTGTTGCAATGGTGGTGAATAAGTATTCAGTAAAAAGCCAACACTCAAATTTTGAAGCTCTTGTGTGGTTATATGGTGCATTATATATGTCCATTTGGCAATATCAATCTGCTACATGCAGATGCAGGACATGCAGGTGTGAGCAAAATAGACTTGGACCCTGTGCCCTAGGAGGTCACACAAAGGCCACAACAATAAGTACAATGTTTCACTAATTACTGGAAGTAACAGTGTTGAGAACTTTGCTATTTACTTACTGCTCAGCTCTCTTCTGAAAAGGTGTATATTAATAACAGAAAATCCTTCGGAGCAAGAATCACAAGGTCAAAGTCAGACTGGTTTTTAGTGTGCATGACTTTGAAGAGTGTATAAAGCAGTCAACTGGAACAGGAGTAAGGAATCAGCTATATTTAAGCCCATTTTCAGCTCTCTCAGAAGTCACTACATTTCAATATTTAGATGAAACTAAGTAGGCATTTTCTTCTCTCATTTGACCATTGCTGCTTTGAAAGATATAAATACTATATTTGGGGAAACCTGAAGTTCAGAGAAATGAAATGAGTTGCCTAGGGTCTCCCAGCTGGTAACTCAGAGAGCCAGAATTCTAATCCAGGGTTTTGGTGAGTAAATCAGTATTTTTTCCTCTCCCATGGTTGGTTTTAGTTATTCCATCTTTTCTTCCATAAAAATTACAAGGGCTTCTTTCCCCTTTGTTTCTTTGTAGTCAAATTAATAGAAAATTCTCAATTGTATATATATGTATACATATATATATATACATATAGATGTATGTGTGTGTATATATATATATGATTGAGAATATATACATATAGTGACAGCGAGGAGAAAGGAGGAAGGAAGAGAGGAAAAGAAACATCAGTGTGCAAGAAACAGTCTTCCACATGTGCCCTGACCTGGACCAAACCCACACGCCAGGCATGTGTACTGACTGGGGATGGAACTGGTGACCTTTCAGTTTGAGGGACAATGCCCAACCCACTGAGCCACACCAGTCAGGGCTCAATTCATATTTTTAACTACTACAAATGTTATACATGTTATTTCTAGATATATTTAAATACACAAGTTGAAAATATAAGAAAAAAACAGCATAGCTAAAAATAGCTTCTGATAACATTTTAGTTTATATCTTTCCAGCCTTCTTTACAGCTACATGTGAATGCACGGATGTATATTGTTCCTTTTTTGGTTTGTTTAAAGATCTGTTAAATTTCTGTACAATGAACATGAGTTACTTTTTTATTTAAAAAGTTACTCTAAACAATAATTATGATTTTGGAATATTGTAAAAATTATTGAAGAAATTGTACCACATAACTATTTAAATACCAAATACATTATACAGTTTGGTCATGTTATGAGTGTGTGCTTGTGTGTGTATGTGTGATATGGTTTATTCAATCAACAATATATTGTAAATATATTTCTGTATCATCAAATATTATTGTATGTTATTTTGAATCATTGAATGATGTTCAATTATACTAATTCACCATAATTTATTAACTACTTCCTCATCTTAGACATGTAGGGTTCTCCGTGTCTAAAATTTGCTCCTCTCATGAATGACAGTATAAGGTCTGGGTGACAGTTTATACATTGAATCTTTGCACACATTCATAATTTTTTCCTGAGGTTATATTCCAAAAAGTAGAACTTCACAGTGAAAAAGTATATAAAAATCTTTAATTTAAAGAAAATGTATGTATGCAAACCACCTTTAAAATATTGCACCATTGTACATTCCACCGGTTATGTTTACATGTGAGTCATTTTCCTCACCAACATGAACTTCATTCTTCCTTCTCATATTTGACAATGATAGGCAACCTTACCATTTTTAATCAGTATTTATTAATTAATACCAAAATCGATGTTGTATTTTTTGGTAATTTGTATTCTTTTATTCGTTTTTGTGTCCATGTTAGGATTTTCTTAAAACTCTTTGCAAAATGATTTGTAATTTAAATATTCATTGTTGTACACTTGACATCAAATTAATAGTCAAACTAAATTTTGTCATCAGCTGAGCTCAATACATAAAATAATGACTGGAAGATAGGATTTGTAAAGAGGATGGAAGCAATAGAAGCTGACTCCTTTACGTATGGGCCTACCACCTGTGTTGAGTCGATTCTCCATGGGGTCTAATGCAGGCCGCAGGCAAATTCAGACGAGCAACATGACAGGTTCTACTGACCATCCTCCAGGAGGCAATTTTAGCGAACTAAATTTCAGTGAGATAATCCTAAGTAGAAGATACTGATTATTACATCTGACTGGTAAAGCCACTTTTCTCAGGAAAAGTTAAATTTACGGCACCTACCAAACACCTCCCAGCTTGTGTGTCTGTCTAAACGGCATGAAGATTAGGCATATAAGATTTCTTTAGACACCAAGTACTATGGAAGTGATATTTGCAACATTTTGGAATAAAGAAAATTGTTAAAAACAAACCTCAACTTACAACTTCAAACTTGAACAAAATTGACACTGAGTAATTTGCAAAAAGTCGCAAGTAGATGCAATTATAAGATGTTTAATAAGGTTTTTGAATAAAATGTGCACTTCATACATGCAGCAAACTGTGTTTATATTTTATAAATTTAATAATGGAGTTAGAACTATTTGTCATTTTTTTAAGCTTTCGTGGTTTGGTAAACAGGCGTGTCATTTACTCTTTGGAATTAAAAGCCCACAGAGTAACTCCCCCCACTGTCTTTGGTGAAGAATCTGGCCTTCTAGTTCATTTAACAGATTTGTGTTAATGGCGCTTTTGTTCTTGATAGTGAGAGAATTTGTTACTGAAAAATTAGCTACTCACCCTCACGGAATCACTAACATTCAGTTCCTGAATAGAACACTGGAAAAGAGAGCAGATGGAACCAAACAAAAATTATATTAATAATACATAACAAAGTGCTGCTACAAATGATATTTCAATAGAAGAAAACAATAGGAAAACAGCAATTTTCATTGGATCTTAATGTATTTATCAGTCTCTAATGCTTCCATCTTCAAGCCGTTCTCTTTTATTGACACAGCAACACAAATTGCAGAAGTAAATTGAATCACAGACTCAGAATGTAAAAATCAATGAGCAATAATTTTGTAGCACTAAAGTGAATAGTGTAATGCTAGGTATTCATTTAATTAACCATGAGCCTTTCCACATAATGCACAATCATTGCCAGCTTTTCAGCTCATAGTTTTTCCAGGAATAATGGGTTTGGGATTTATCTTTATAAAACCTGCATTAATATTTGAAAGCGTTTAAATCCATTAGCGGGTCATCTGAACACTGCAGGTCACTTTTACATTGCTAATTGAAACAATAGTAATGGGTTATCATCCACTGTCTAATAATGCCTGGAGTGTTTTACCGCTTTTATATCTGCAGTTTCCAGGAAATATGTAAATTTGTTGCTGAACTGTTACAAAAATATGGAAATTTAAGCTGCAGACATTTGAAGTATTTTTTTCTGAAAAAAAAAAAAAAACACAGAGTTAATAAACTGGAGAGTCACACCGCATTCTGGTGTCAGGATAAATTTCTTACTCTAGACCTTCCCCTGTTCTCTCTTCTCTGCTCTGGGCGCAGCATCTGGCATCCACATTTTCCATGTTGCTATTAGGAGAAAGTGAATATCATTAAACCAGTGAGTAAACAATCATGTCATTGTTTCCATATGTGAGATATACATTGACTCTGCCTGCTGGATCCTGGCTGCCTTTTTATTTGCCCAACGTGAATTTATGCTAGCATTTTATTTTTCATGGGGTTTTTCAGTATATATCAATATTTTCTTGGATGGGGGCAGTGCATAGGGCAAGCAATTCTAGCATATGACATGGGAACATGATTTTAGTGTGAAAACATATATCTGTGTAAATGCATACATGTAAAAGGAAATGTGAAAAAGAGTAGCTTTCTGAATCCTCCTTGCAAATTGAATGTCATATGAATCGATACCCAACCAGCATTTTCCCTTTTAATTAAACTGGCATCTCCTGCCCTTACCTGCATCTTCCTGTGCTTAATTACAGTCTGATTGTGCAGAAAATTCAGAAAGACGCATCTCATTAGACTAAAGAACATGCTTTGGCCTAGGTAGACATTGTGTATGCTTACATATTTATTTTATATAGATGGAATGTGTTTTTAGAAGGACTTTATAGCAAGACTTAAAGGAAAATAAGGACTTAAAGCAACACATTCTCCACCATTATCGATATGATGGCATTAGGAAATTTGGGGCAGAGGAGACGACTAAAGGAAGCATCATGGATGAAACTGAATTTGATGCTGTATCAAGAAAAGCAACATTTTATTTTCAGATCTGAGACCGATCCTATAAGTTAGTATTGAAATTCTGATTTTATCCACAGAGTGCTAGTCAGAGAGCTTCAAAGTAAGGTAATATGAATTGCAGGCACAGATGAGCAGAGCCCGTGTGTTAATTGTATTGTGTGTAGAATTCAAACGAAACATTTTCATGACTTTAGTGAGGGTCATGGATAATAAAGGAGCCACACATCCCTTGGTTCCTGAAATAGAAACACAAAACGGTTTGAGATGTACGTAAGGAAATTGCAGAGAGGAAACTTGACCTTGTAAAGTCCTCTCTTAAATATTCCTGCCATATTTCCTGCCTTTCTTCATGCACTATTAAGCCCCCTTGAAGCCAGTAAGTATCACTAAACTTGAATCAGCAGTACAGGATATGGAGACAGATGAAAGAGTTACCCTAGAAAGCAAGTTCTTTATAAAAAATGGACAAGTGCCATTAGCCGATAGTGCAATGAATAGCCTCCTCAAAGATGTTTCTCACTTTCTATCAGCTAAGGGAATTGACAAAGGCATTGTGACTTGATGTTCCACAGTAAGGACCCTGTTATGATCAAATGAAAGGACAAATTGGGCTTGGTGTACCCAGCTATAGCTCTCATGAGTTTTATTGTGCCTACAATAGGGACAGGTGCCTAAGGGTTAAGAGAAAAATCCACAATAATATCACACATCTAGCCAACTGAAAAATCCTATACGAAGGTCAAAAATCTCTTCCCGACCCCTGGGAGTTTTATAGCTTTACCCTTCTTCCACAGCTATGTTATGATAATACTAAGCACGTGGAGGTCCAAGAAACCAAATTCTTGCCTTTTTCCTCTAGATAAATCTTGTCAAATTTTTAGACAGATTTAAGAACTTACATAACTGAACGTAAGTGAACCCCATCACTTTTAACTTGACATTCCCTACCTTATTGTAATAACGCTTTTGTTTTCCTTTTGTGAACTTCAGAATTATATTTGTTTCCAGAGCTGGGAACGACCATGAGTGACGATTTGGCTCAAGTCATCACCAAGAACATGGTACTTTCTTTTTCTTCGGGAGGTGAGTCATCTTTCATTTCCTTTTTAACTAAACTACCAGTGCCCATTTCAAGATGTAAAGGAAGCCCTTTCATGTACGAGCCTTTCCAGTTCCAGGTTGCCCATCATTTCTGTTTTAGTGCGTTGAAAGAACATTCATTTGAGAAACCCGATTCCCTCCCATAACTTAAGACCTCCATTAATGGTGTGCCACTCATTGGATCACTGGCTGTTAGCAAAGGAAATGCCTGACCTTGCTGACATGAGTCAGGGAAACACATCTTTCCATTTTAGTGTCCGCTCTTTGCTTGGCCTTGCTGTGACTTAGCTGAACCCTTTCTTCCTGAATTAATCTGTTAGGCAATATACTTTCCTGTCCAAAAGTATCGTGGCCCTGGCTCTGGGAGGTATGACAAGGCCAGCACTTTGGCTAAAAGGTGACATCCCTGTTTCAGCCATCCCACTGGAGCTTCCTACCTCATTTATTTATTTTTAATTCATTCACTTAATTTGCAGCTTCGTTTCTTAATCTGTTTGTTCAGTAAACAATATTTATTGTTCCCTACTTAAGAAAAAGATTTAGGACCCTACTGATTCAGGTGCTTGTTTTTGCTTTATTAAAATCATTCAAATTTTAGCCTGAGAAAATATGGGTGAAGTTATATAGGTATATACATATGTACTCCTAGTCCATACATACATGCATATATACACCTAGCCCATAAAAATCTCAATTTTGTTAATAAAAAAGAATAAGCTGCTTGCCATTAGTAAGTTGATCTTATTTTCTTTAATTTTTGAATTTCTGAACTGTTATTCTCATGAAGATTTCTATGGTCTTTCTATTACCTTTCATTAATTTTTCATACATGAGCCTGCAGAGTGTGTTTAGCAAGAAGCACAGGGCCTCATCTAACTTAGACTAAGGGATAGTTCTTCGCCCACCAGGGAGGTCTTTGTCCTTGGCAGCTGTTGGTACCTTTGGGACGTGTGGCCCCTTCCAACCAGCACTTCCCTTATGTCATCTTTAAACAGCAGTGAAATGCTAGCCAATGTTACCAGATGAACTATGTCTCTTTCCAATGACCCTATTTTGTGGCAGAACCCAATTATCCTTTGTCCAGAAATTAAACACAGAAACAACACAAATACATCTTCCTGATTATCCTCAGTAAATTATTACTTACGCAATACAAATTATAACAGCTAACAGTCAATTCACATATGCAATTTGCCAGACAGTGTTCCAGGTGTTCATATGGGCTATATTTTCATCAATTCTCTTAGCATTTTCTGTCACATTTAAGGTCTCTGACATTGGGGTATGTCTGACAGCCTCTAGGAAGTTATAGTTTATTTGGTTAATATTAGGAGTCGTATTATATAAGATGAAGTAGTAACTTATTTAAACATCACAATAACGCTGAGTTAAATGTCACATTATGTCCATTTTATAAATGCAACCAAGATTAAAAAAGCAATTAAGAGACTTGCTTGGAGTCAACTGTTATTAGATTATAGATGTAGAATTCAAAGTCAGGCGAAGTGAGCCCAAGCCCCAGGCCGGTAACCTCAGTGCTTTCCTGCCTCTCACAGGATGCGGTTTTCTTGGCTGGGTCTTTTACTTTTTCTTCGCATG
The DNA here is from genome assembly GCA_004027735.1 of Carollia perspicillata. Lineage (NCBI taxonomy): Eukaryota > Metazoa > Chordata > Mammalia > Chiroptera > Phyllostomidae > Carollia > Carollia perspicillata. The sequence continues at coordinate 7,060 of PVKM010006644.1, forward strand.
GTGTTGCGTGTGCTTTGTCACTCAGATTTTCAAACTATGCTCCCATGTCTCTCTTGCTCAGTTCCAGGTTAACATGAAAGTTAATGGCAGCCCTCAGATTTCTGACTTCTGTATTGGCAATGGAAAGCACTGCGTACTGCCTTCTTAGTGTGTGTATCCCTTGTTTTCAAGACCTAGTCTCAAATGCTAAAGAAGTTCAGCATCAATGCTGATTTAGTGGCATGACACAATCTAATGTCATTATGTGAGGTCTGTCCAAAAGATATCCTGGCAGGTAATATGAAAAATAGAGACATTTATTGAAGAAGATACAAGATACAAGAAACACTGTACATAGGACAATGACTCCTCAGTTCTCTTCAAAGTACGCACCTTGGGACCTCGCACAGTTCTCCCAATAGCCATCAGCTGCCCCATCACATTTCCCTGAATCTCACTGATGGCCTGGAATCTTCCCTGTCAAAGGAGATTTTAGTTTTGGGAAAAGCCAGAAGTCACAAAGTGCCAAATCTGTGCTGTAGGGGGGCAGAGTCGCCTGGGTGATATGATGTTTCACCAAAACCCTCTGCATGAGATGTGATGCATGAGACAGCGCATTGTCATGATGAGGCTGCCAGTCACCAGTTGCCTATAGCTGCAGCCTCTGAATCATCCAAACAGTTTCTTCAGAGGAAGGTTCAAACCTAATGCAAAGTTTGATGCAGATTCATTGCTCTACTTGCTCAGTCATTTTGAATATGGTGGCCACGCAGTACACATGCTCACTCAATGATGTCTACCACCCCCACGGACTAGTACAGTGAAGTCATCATTGTTCATGCAGGTGCTCGTCTTGGCTGCCAGTTATAACAGTATCATGCAAACGATTCTCATTATATTAATAATGGCTGGACTTTTTCCAGACAGACCTCATATATTGATTTCACAAGTTGGACTCATGGCAAGAACTGAGGGACAACTAAGATAAAAAGAGATACGGTTGTGAAACTAACTGAAGTCATGAGGTTTAATCACTCTGGAATGATTAATAACTTATTTAACCCCGAGATATTTTGTTTTATTTTTTTTTTCTGGGAAGAAGATACTTGATGTGGTAGCTCCATGAGTGAGTCAAAAGAAATAAAGAGTTGCTCTCAAAAAGAATAATAAAAAATAAAAATCCTGTTTATTATAATATTGTCTCTGTCACCTTCTCTGTCAAAAAGAAAAATACTCATGAAAATAGAATTAACAGATGTAATTATGATTATATCATTATATCACTGCACCACACAGCATGACAAATTTATCATAATTTTTTAGAACACTGAAATGACAGTCTTTGGTATATGGTATGGCTCTGTCCAATAATGCAGCTGAAAATTATGAGTTATGGTAAATGTTCTCACTCATTTGAGATATACACACTAAGAATTCTCTGAGCAGAGGGAGGTACAGGGTTCCATAATGAAGGTGAGATGTGCAATCTGTCATGTTTGTTAAACATGAAAGGTAAGTTGCATCAGGTTGGTTATGTGCATGTATATAACTGTTAAATGGGATGAGATTGTGAGGATCGGTTTGCAGCAAAACCTCCCTAGGCTTAGAAAATGGGAAGTTACAGAATGTTCCAGGAAGGAGAACATAACGGCAGGACTAGTTTAGTAACTCAACTGGAAATTTTTGTTATAACCCAAGCCTCAGAGCACAGACTGTCCACGAGCCTGGCATGTTGATTTAAACCAATCATATAGTTGTCCACGCGCCGATCATGCATATGACTAACCAATAGCTAACTGCCGCATTTGCTTCTGTAAAATGCTTGCTTGCTCGCACTCATAAAAGACCCCTAGTTGTAAGCGTTGGCGCGACTCTCATTTGCAGCTCTAAGGAGCACTGTGTCTCCGGACACGTTCGGAGAGTTCGCCCCTGCGCAGGTAAAACTTTGGCCAATAAAGTAACATCTTTGAAACCCTGAAAGTCTCCGACATTTGTTCTTGCGATTGGTGGATGCTACAGAGATATGTGTATAAAACTAAATTTCAATATTAAAAAACTGCCTTCTTAACTTAACACACTAGGGAGATGTAGAGTGAACAGTGGACACTCTCTTGTTACCTATTAGATTTCCTATCAAATCACTTTTACTAAACACAGAACATTTTCCTTTATTAATGACAATTGCAAATGGAAGAAATTGTGAATCGGTTGGAAAACAGCATAATGTCAAATAATTCTGTTCTCTAAATTACTCCTTATTTTTATTCGTGGCACAGAAATGCAATTCTCTGAGCAAACAGCCGCTTGGCACCTGTATAGACAAGCACTTACTCCTTCGCCCCATGAAACCATTCATAAGTGTTCATGAAAGCACGAGGAAAGGAAGAGCGAGAAAGGAGTGAATCCTTCCATATTCTTAAGGTGAATAATTTACTTGTTTGCTTTAGATAAACCACATTGAGGAATATCAAATATTTATGATTACTTGTGGACAACTCAGTATGTTATAACCTTATGTAGCAAATCCTTGGCCCTGGTGCCCCAGGGGTTTCAAGGAGTTTAATGCCTTCTTTAAAGTGAAGACAAGTTTTGTTTTGTTTTGTTTTCATTTTAGGATCCAGACCCGTAGGTCATTTGGTCTCAGCCACAGCTTGGCCATTAGTTTAAACCTAAATCTAGCAGTATGTTATTAACTGGTGGGAGTTTAATCTTTCGTTTATTTTGTGTAAATACTTTTGCTTTGCTTTTCCTAATGCGTAGTATATTTTCATGATGAATTCAAAATCAAGTTATTTTATTCATATACAATATTTATTTTTCTATGAGCCTAACATTGCCTGGGGGCTCAAATGTTAGAAATAAACATATGATTCTTACCTTTAAGAACCTTACCATTTTGCTGAGAGATACATTGGAAATTCATGCAAGGTTAAAACAGAGTATGAGTAATTCAAATTTCTGCACCAGAAATCTTTCCTCCACCAAAAACTAAGTTAAAAACCACGGGAAGGCATGATTTGATTAAGTGCAAAAGCTCCATAGTGAGGAAGAACCTGAGTGTTTTCTGACTTCTGGTTAGATGCCCAGAGGTGTGTTGCAAGACTGAGTGGGAGAAGAGATTAGGATTCATTCTCCCTTTAGGGATAGAGCAAGCAAGGTCATGGTGGTGAGAATAAGTGCTATGCAACTGGGGGGTAGTAAAGAACTAGTGTAAGTAGGACACTTGTTAAGGAATGAGGCTGGATGAAGTCATGTCCTGAAGAGCTTGGAATTTATTCATTCAATAAATATTTATTTGAGTACCTACTTGAGATGCAGGGAGCTAGGCAGTATGAACACAACTCTAAAAAATTAAATAAGTAACACACCATGCCCTGACTTCACAAAGTATGCCACCAACTCAAGTCGAGGGAATTAAAGAAGAGAAAAATGTAATGTTTGGCTAACATAAGGTTCAAGTCAGAATAGCACTGAAGAGGTACCTGACTCTCATTCGGTGAGTTAGGGAATGCTTCTTGTTGGCAGCCGAAGACCAGGGCAGGAGGGAGTTTTTCAGGCAAAGAAGGGGTAGGAGAAGAGAGGACAAGACTGCAGCCTACTACAAAGACCCAGAAACAGTGGAAGGGGAGTTGGCTGAGGCATGCGCTCTGCGGTTGTTTTGAGCATGGTAGAGTAATGGGAGACGAAACTGGAGCAATAAATCCTACTCAGACCATAGCAAGCCTCAAAGGTCATGTTAAGGGGTTTGAATTTACATTCTGAGGGAAGCAGAGAGTCACTGAAAAATTGTAGGTTAAGTAATCATATGATCAGAAACACAGCTCTGGCTACTAATGGAGAATGGATTAAGGGGGGCAAAAGTGGACCCAGAGACACGGGAATTGATGGGGACCTGAACCATAGTCAGATCAGCAATGCACGGTGAGGACTGAAAGTGGAAACTGGGAGACAAGAGCCTGAATGCTTTTCTAAAGAAAGCGAAGCTTTTTCACTAGACAACCGGGAGGGCGCAAAGTCGATCGCGGGCTCTCGATGAAGTTATTGACATAATAAAACCAGTATTAAAAGAATATTAATTTAGGGTAATTGAAGAATGTTTGGGGGGTTATAAATGAGAAAGCCAGTTAGAAGGGCCAAGTAACAGCTCAGCTTTGGAGGAAAAGCAAAGCTAGAATTAAGAGTTTGGAAAGGCCCAAAGGCTTTTTTTTTTTTAAGAAGGCTTTAGAAAGAAGATAATCTACTCAATTAAACGGAAACATATTTGATTGACCAAAGGCATATCAGGAGAGTTTAGAACCAAGCAAGGGGAGGACAGACTGTGCAGAAGTGGCATACACCTCGGAGAAGGCAGCACTTCTATGCTCACCCGACACATGTTGCGTGTCTGTAGTGTGGCAGCCACTAGGGCTTACATTATAGGGGGAGAGGCAGACAGGTCAAACCCTAATTCCCAACCACAAGAAAGTGTACAATGAACTCTGTAAATAAGTCTCTGTACAAGGTAGAGATTTAAGGAGCAACGTAAATTTGGGGGGCACTTATTTTAATTGGGGCACTGTGTTGAGGCATTTATATATATCCTATTTAGTCTTCATGACTCTTTTCAATGTCTAGAGAAAGAAACAGAAGCTTAGATAGTTGCAAACAATCTTGGCAATGGCTTTGCAAATTTAGCTTAGCATGATAAAATTGGCAAGATTCATTTGGTTTGTTAAAGAAGGAATATTTCATTCAGAAAAGGGCAGTGAGTGTCTGAATAGATAAAAAAATGAGTATCTTCTTAGCCTGTCTATCCCTTATCTCTGAGACCTAGTCTCGCCTCCTGAAGGAGTTCAGCATCACTGTTGATTTAGTGACATGAGCCAACCTACTATCATCATATATTGACTTCACAGACTGGACTCGTGGTATGAGCTTGGGTCACAGAACTGAAGGACAATTGAGATAGAGATACACTTGTGAAAGGAACTGAAGTCGTGAGGTTTAATCCCTCAGAATGATTAATAACTTCTTTAACCATTATTAACTAGGAGTTGGGCTTCACACTGTATATGGTAGGGCACAATCGTTAACAGGGTATAGGTTTGTACTTTAGAAGTATTAGTGTAATAGCTCTATGGAGGATATAAGAAAGCAAGAATGAAGGCAGGGAGGCCAGTGAAGTGGCTAATGTAATATTCCAGGTAAGAGACAATGAAAGCTTGAAATGAGGCCAAGGCAATGGGGAGAGAAAGACAGACACAGATTCTTTCTTCCTCCAAATGGTGTGGAGTGAAACACTCTAAACCTGAATGCCAATGTGACCTCGGAGCTGACTGAGGTAGAGGATGAGTGAGTTCTGGGCTCCTGACATGGGCCAGGGAGTGCCTGGTGGTGTCAATCTCTGAGAGAGGACTTTATACATAATCTTTCCTGCCGTTCCCCACTCCTACCCAAAACTGCCTCTGGACAAGCAGTCTAAGAGAATTAAATATACTAAGCAACATGGGGAAAATGTTGCAGTATCCCAGGTGGGGAGATTCGACAGAATTATGGAAAATATTCAGATGTCAATAGTTTTCACAGTGGGTAGAATGAAAAAAGAGTCAGAAGTTTTGACAACCTAAAACCATTTAAGAAAGTGAGTAGAAAAAGTAAAGAAGGAAAACCATCGAGAGCCAGAAAAGAACATGATACCCAGCAGGTCCATTCATGCTGTTGCAAATGGTAAGGTTTTGTTCTTTTTTATGGCCGCGTGGTAAATGTACCATAGTTTTTTTTTTTATCCACTCATCTATTGGTGGGCACTTGGGTTGCTTCCTCAGCTTAGCTATTGTAAATAATGTTGCAATGAACATAAGGATTTCTATATTTTTTTTCAAATTAGTGTTTTGGAATCCTTTAGATATGTGCCCAGAAATGGAATAGGTGGGTTATATGGTAGTTTCATTTTCATTTTTTTGAGGAACCCCATACTAAAAAGAAGTAAAATGTTTTTAAAAAATGCCTCTGGTCACATAGATTCAAAGAGTTTTTGAAATAGGAATATGCTTACATTTTACTAATCGAGGTTTTACTTTGGAGGCCTTATTTGGGTAGGAGATAAGAGGCTATGCCTGGAGTCTTCCCTTGTCATTGCAATGATATTGCCCATGGCACATTAATGACACTGTCTCCCTAATGACCCGGTGGCACCAGGGACATCAGATGCCCTTCTGTGCCTTCATTACACGATGATGCTGTGAGGAGAAGGCCACAACTCCAGGAAAATGTGGCCTGTGTTCACTTGAAGTTGTTTCAAAGTTGCTTTCTAAAGTGTCTAACAACGTATTTTCTGTTTTTCTAGGGGGAAAAAAATGACCTGTCAGTTTTCAGGCCTCCACACATCATTCTCCCACTTCAGTAGGTTCAGAATGTGAGCCACCGCCCTTTGAAACACAAGGAAATGGATCGCTGAAACTGGTGGGACCACACTCACCGCCCAACCTTGTGATCTTTTGGGAACCGAGTCCCGTAGAGCGTTCCCGCCCTTCCCTCTCCATCCCCTGTGGTAACTGTTCTGAGCAAGGATCAGCTTCAGCTGTGCAACATGCTGACCAAAATTTCAGAAACTCTGGAACCAATTTATTCCATCTGGAAATTAGTTTCAGCTTTTATTGCTGCAGAATTTCATCCAAACCAGACTTGATTTCCAAAAGGAGGTCTTTGCTCCTTAACTGTCAGAATTTTCTCTTTTCTAAAAGGCACCAACTTAAAAGATTTAAAATGATAATCAACATCAAAGATCTGTGCCTTTTGGACAGCAACTACATTTTCCCGCCCAGCGTTTCTACCAGTTACTTCTTTGCAAGGACATGCAAAAATTCTGCTATGGGTTACTATAAAAGGGAGAATTTGGGGAGTTTGACCTGTTCCCTTATACATGTATGTTTTAACTAGCTTTTCTCTTATGCCTGGTAGTGACTCAGTTGCTGTCTTGAAACAGCAGCTAGATGGGCTGTTTAATGTATTTGGAAAAAATTCTAACACTACAATTTAAATAAAAACATAGTCCCCAAAATCCATTTTAAAAGCATATTAAAAGTTTGCAGCATTCAACATTTCAAATGGACTTCTACATAAGATTTCTTTGTTTTAGTCCATCTGCTAATTAAACATTTTATATTTCCATTGTGATTAATTATACTATTTATATACTTGAAAATGATTTGTTTGGAAAGGTATGGTCTAGTGTAGGTCTTTCATTTCTGAGAATGACAACCCTTCAAAGAGTAGAGCAACACTATGCACTCAGGAAATCCACCATCTGCTTTCTTATGCTCTTATTACAAATTTCAAACCTATAGCAAAACAAAATTGAGAGAAAATGGAATATAAATAATGCTAATGACATTCATTTGAGATGTTAAAAAGTATGCATTTTTAAGTAAACCAAAATATTCTCCTAGTCTCAAAAGAAAATTGCCACAAATTTGTTGATACCTACACTCTGCTTTAGAGTTAAATTGCCAAAAAGCCAGAAATTTCTAACCAGGTCTTGGAGGCACCCTTACTTCATTCTAATCCAGGCTGAACTTTTCAGGTGTTTGAACAGACCAAGATGGTGAGCACAAGGACTACTCATAGCTTTAATCCCATAAAGAGAACTGTATTCAGATATAGTCAATATAAGTGAGGGAAAAAGTTCTGGGAAGTGTGCAATAAACCATTTTCCAACATTAGTGTTTGTTGGTACCAGCAGACAGTAAGGAGTTAGTGACAGAGATTTCCCACCATTTCCAATTTAGCTATTGTTTCAGTTTTGCATGACCAAACAGGCATCTGCACCCACAGAGTACAGCCATTTTTAATCTGCCTAGCAAAATGCTTTTAGGGAAATTTTGTAAACCAAACCAAAATTTCTCTCAGACTAAAATAAATGTATGCCAAATGGCAGTCCATGATTTCTTTTTTAAGTGACCATAATTCATCCCCAGAAACAAGGACTGTGTAGCAATCCTAGACGCTGTGGGCCAAGGTAGCCAGGAGCCACAATTCAATCCTGCTCGCTGGCTCTTCGCGGGTGGATGCCCTCTCATTAGCGCGCCCACAACCTCTGGGCTCTGAGCACTTTACATCGTTGGCTTGCTCTGTGTCTCTCATTGTCTTTCCTCTCCTGTTTTCTGCATCCCAACTGAAAGCTATTCTATGACTTCTGGCATCTCTATTAAGTAGTGAGCCACATGGAAATGATTAACTTTTGAACTACAAAACTAAAAACAGTCTTGTGTGCACTGTGGAAATGAAACATGTCATGTAGCAAACGGGTTTCCCTGATGGAGTTTGCGGCCAGAAAGAGAAACCATTGGCTGAGATTTCAGTTCCATTGTCATTGTAGATCAAAGGGATGCGATCATCCTTTCTGATAGCTCTTTTTCACTCCTTGGTAAACAGCCTCTGAGTGAGTCCATTAAATATTTAAACAGCCCTGTTATCTATTAATGTTATCAGACATATGAAATATGTCTGATGGATTTATTCTGCCGTTAAGGAGCTATACCCCAGTGTCTCCCCTGGGACAGCGCTCCAGCTGTTTAAACTATAATTCCATCACTAGGAGGAATGGTGAAAGCACTGACCTCTTTGAAACCGACTCATTGCTACTCAGCCTGAAAATTGCAAATGAAACCTTTCTGTAATAATGTTAAAATATGCATGCATAGGAATTAAAGCGCTCGGGGTCACCAGCAAAGCCTGGTGCATTTTCTGTAACTTCTAAACAGCTGGTGGAAAGAGTCCGATAAATCAATGCCTGGAGAAGATGAGTGATTAGGGGTGTGTGAGGTTTTGTTTCTGTTGTCGTTGTCATTGTCGTGTTATTATTATTCAATATCTCTACCATCAGGCCTGAGGGGGATCTTCACCAGTTCTCTGGAGGATTAAAGCTTTAAAAATTTCATTGTTGTTTATTTAATCATCCATCTAATATAAAATTATACATGAGGTCCTACAAACTGTTAACTGACTTGGTACCATGTTTTTACCTACTTTGACCTTATCAGAAATTTCCAGGACAAGTGAAATAAAGGATGTCTGGCCAAGTCTTCCACGTTGAAGAAAGAGGAGTTTTCATTGGCTGATAGGTTATCCATATGATCACAAGTGTTTTTGCTTATTGTACATCAGTTTAATTTGTGTGAAAGTTCTTAAAGGATTTTTAAGAATTATTAATAAAGCTGGGTGTTGATGTCCTCTGGAGATTATATTTTGAAGGGCTTGAACAAATTATCTTAAGAAACTTGCTTCTTCTGAAGCCATCAAACAGGTGGCAGACACAGAACCTGAAATGTGACCCACTTTAGTATTGGTAACGGTTGGATATGCACAACTTTGGTAGCTAACTGATGATAAACAGATCAAACTGGAAAAAAAATCTGAGTGTAGTGAATACATTAAATGACAAAATAAAGACCCCAGTACATCAGATAAGCATTCTAAATCTAAGAAGAAGACAATGGCAATAAATTCCCAATTCCTTGATTCTTTGTGGAAATTACACAGCAATACAGGGTTTGGAAAAGACGAGCTAAGCAAATGACAAAAAAATCTGTTTCCCCATGAGGTTTTGAGACCAATAAATGCCTTTGTACATTCTTAAGTCTATGAGTGAGGTTAATGCTGAAATTCATGTTTAAGGTGGATATTGGTGGCACCAGGCTCATTCTTTGCTTCTATGCTTTGTGCTGGAGTGGCTTCGAGCTTATTGCGAGTCAACTCTACAAACATTACTCATAGGAGTTCATGTAAACTTATTTTTTGATTGGCCCAAAGTTGATGATAATTAGGCTGATATAATGCATTGGTCACACTATTGGAATATCATTGTCTAAGTAGACCACTACCTAGTCGGAAAGACAGAGGATATCCCGAGAGTAAACTGGATGGCAGGAGAGTTGAAATGATCTTAGTGAGCAATAACTGCCAACACACGGTAAGTATTGGATACTTAAATATCAGTACATGAAATAAACTGAGATAAATTTGGAACAGGTACTGGAGGTGTGAAAAAGGGCTTGGGAATACACTGTGTGGTATCGATTAATATCATTGGGGTAGTTGGTAAATTTTATAAGGGAATCAACTTCACCTGCACATAAAGAAGAGCTTCCTAACGAGTATAGTTATCTGATACATAGTCTCCCTTAGGACATAATGAGTTCTTTAATATCTGAAATGCAGATTACAGATTTGGTTTAGGGAAAGATTCAAGCAAGGATTGAGAGATTGGATGAGATCACCTACAAACTGTCAGATTCAACAAATCTGTAATGTTTTAGAGCCCCCAAAGAAGAACTTAAAAATGCACGTTCCAAATTCACAAATGACAAGTCTCTAAAATAGAAATGTATTTAAAGATACTTTCAGGACAACAATTTTAAAGCAGCAATGCCCACTTCTTCCATGGCAGGAAAACATTATATGGCAAAGGCATATTCTCACAAAATCAGTGAACCCATTTCAGTATTCCTATTAGAGAGTAACACTTTAAGCAACTAAAATGCTATTTGAATGTCACTGGAGCTTTGGAAAAACATACTCAGTAGTTATTAACCCAGTACTTATCCTTTCATTGCACAAAATGCCTCTATCCCTGAAGACTCTCCTACAGAGAATTCCCAGGCTGGGACAGGGCAGCTGCCTTGCAATGGGCATCCAAACCCCAGGACAATGCTTTGCAGTTAAGATAGCTGCAAGAAAAAGATGGTAGTCATTTAAAACAATTTTTGCTTCTGGAAAATTTTTTTTCACTTTTAATCACTTAAGCGTCAGTTCACCTAGGACTCTGGGTTTAACCCCTTTAAATGGTTTTTTGTTTTTTTTTGAAGAATCAAGGGTATAGGTTGTATAGGCACAAAGCAATATGAGAATTCCTTCATGGGACATAAGCTTTAGGGAGCTAAAGATAGGTTAATTCCACGCCTGAGTCATTCCATGGGCCATTTAACGAGAGCCTCTGGAATTGTTTAGCCAATAATGAACTTGCAGGATCTAAAGGTAATCACTGCTGCAATTATTAAAATTTATACCAGAATTCTATTACCCTTTCTACAGATAAGTGTCTTATATAAAGTGGTCTAGAAGGAATGTGTGAACTGGTTCAATAACGTCAGAAATCTCTCTTGTTTTTTCTTTCTTACATTCTTTCTCCTCTGGAACTCAAGTGTGAAACCAAATTTCCAATTCATTGTAAGAAAATATTTATTATTTTTATTTAGTAATAGAAAGTTAAAGATTTAAGTCCTAATAAAGAAGGCATTTCCCTGATACATGTAAAAGAGTCAACAGTTATTTAATTCCTACAATCAAAGCTCTTTTCATTATCAAATTATTAATATTCACATTAATATTAAAAGCTGATATCCTAACTACCTACTAAGCACCATTCTAAGAATTTTTTATGAATTATCTTTTTTAAGAAATATTTTATTTATTTACTTTTAGAAGGTAATAGAGGGAGAAAGAGAGGGATAGAAACATCAGTGTGTGATTGCCTCTCATGCGCACCCTACTAGGGACCTGGCCCACAACCCAGGCATGGGAATCGAACTGGTGACCCTTTGATTTGCAGGCTGACACTCAGTTCATTGAGCCACACCAGCCAGGGCTATAAATTACCTTATTTAATACTCAGAACAATACCCATGATGTCAATATTATCATTCCCATTTTACAGATTAAAAAAAAAGCTTGAAAATGTTAAGGCTCTCATTCCCTGCCACACAGCCAGTAAGGGATGGAAACCAGGATTTGAATGCAGAGAATCTGACCCAGTGCCCATGCTCTTAACCGCTGCCTGACATTCCATGTCATCTTGTGGCTTCCACTGTGTGTTTGTAATGCATTTGAATACATAGGTTTTACCACAGTTAATGCAAGGTTTTGAAAAGAAGCATGACCATACTTGCCTTTGTTTTAAGTAATGACAATCCTACAGTTTTCTAATAAGACAAAATATTAATACAAAATTCCCCTCTGACTCCCACAAAGCCATCAATAGCATTTATGATTATTATAAAGGTAAACACTGGGTCAATGTGTTTGGTATGTTGCCACAAGAAGACAAAATAATCAACTTCTGTTAGTTCAATTCAGAAAAGAATCTAAATATCAACTGTGAGAAAGCACCATATATGATTTTAATAGTTCTATGTTATTATTTTCATACCAATAGAACAAAAAATTCTTAAATGATAGAAAAATATAAACAAGAGCTTCATATTTAATATGATGTACAGCATTTCCTAGCATGTAAGAAGTATGTATGAGGTCTGTCCAGAAGGTATCCAGCCATGTAATATGAAAAATAGAGACACACTGAAGAAGATAGAAGACACAAGAAACACTGGACATAGGACAATGATGCCTCAGTCTCCTTCAAAGTAGGCACCTTGGGACCTCACACAGTTCTCCCAGTTACCATTAGCTGTCCCATTGGATTGTCCTGAATCTCATCAATGGTCTGAAATCTCTTCCTTTTCAAAGGTGATTTTAGTTTTGGGGAAAGCCAGAAGTTGCAGGGCACCAAATCTGTGCTGTAGAGGGGCTGAGTCACCTGGGTGATTTGATGTTTCACCAAAAACCTCTGCATGAGTTGTGATGCATGAGCCAGCGCATTGTCATGATGAAGCTGCCAATCACCAGTTGCCCATAGCTGCAGCCTTCTGAATCATCCAAACAGTTTCTGTGGAGGAAGTTCAAGCTTAACACAAAATTTGATGCAGATTCGTTGCTCTACTCACTCAGTCATTTTGAATGCGACAGCCACACAGTACACATGATCACTCAATGATGTTTATCACCCCCACTGACTAGTACAGTGAAGTCACCTTTGTTCACACATGTGCATTCCAGTCCACTCTCCTTGGCTGCCAGGTTACATCAATGTAATGCCAACCATTGTTGTTATATTAATAATGGCTGGACTTTTTCCAGACAGACCTTGCATATAACCTGTACTTAGGCAAACAATCTGAGCACAGAACTTTTTAAACTTTTGGTTTATTATCAGCCCAGAGAACAGTAAGTTGAATGTATTACCATCTAAAAATTTAATTTCACATAGTCTTGTTATTCAAGATTGAAAATAAAATGTGTTTCAGAAAAAAAAGTATGAGCTATATTCTATAGGCATTTTGAAAAAAATTATTAGTAATTACAAAAATGTACTGGCTGAACAATTTTCAAACCCATCGTTCACGTGTTTCAGGAAAGTCCAGGAAGAGCTGAGTCTCCCTTAGCATTTGTTACTCATTTTAAAGATGAAGTGTTATCACCATAGACCCAGTCAGTAGGTATACTCAAGATCAGGAGGAATCAAGCATGTTTGAATCCACCAATTGCTTCAAATTATTTTTCAAATATTTTGGGTTTGAGAAAACTCAAAACACATTTTCCAAGTTCTCTTTTTTTTCCTTAAACCCATGTGTTTGGTAAAATAAATTTAATCCATATGTTTTTTATTCATTTTGAGTTAACTCATCAAATTGTTGATTTTTAAGAGCTATTTGATGTCCAAAAGCTTTTTGATGGTTGTGACTTCACCCTCTGAGATAGTATTTCATTTGTGTGTGTGTGTGTAAACACACATGGGTCTCAGAGACTCACGGTCTGTGCACCAAGGACCTGAGTAGGTGCTAACTCATCAAACCCTCTTTAGTCATCTAGGAGGAATTATGACATGTGTAACAGCTCGGAGCTCACAGACCAGTTTTTATGTGTATGACTTTGTTTTCAAACCAAACCATCGTCATGCTATGATAGGTTACATAAAACCTAAAAATATTAAAATTGTATCTAATTTCATTTAAGAGGGAGACAAAATTATAATAGGTTTTGTTAAGTCATGTCAGTGCTGGGAAAGTATCTCTGCATTGAAGACAAAAGAAGAAAAAAGAATACATGGCTACTCTATTAGTAAAAATTCTATTGCTCATCAAATGGGCCCACAAATGAAATGGAATCATAACTTGTCTGAGGGAGGTTGAAACAAGTCTTTAAAATTCCTGTTATATAATTTAGAAGAAAGGGAACCAGCAGTTTTCAATGTTGGAATATATATAAATCCCCTATCTTGCTTTATGTTTCTTCTCTGTAAATGTAAATGGAAGAAAATGGATGATTAATGTTCGCCTGCCCATATGATTAAAATATTCTGGCCCAAGGCAGTGTCCCCCACCATCAAGTACCACTGGCTTTGACATCCCTCACCACCAGGAAAGCTATCAGATGAGACCTCGATGAGTTATTAGTTCCCATGAACAGAAAGAGGGTGAAGACAAAAAGGATTTCACAGATCTTGTAAAATCCTTGACTTACCTAAAGCCTAAATCAATGTCCACATAAAAGCTCGCATCCATCTTCTCATGGTCAGGGAAACATTCTTTTTCTTGCCATGGCATGTCACAGAGAACTTATTTTTACGCACGGATGTCTGCCCAGTGTACAAATCTGCCAAGCAAACATCCACAGCTAGCCCAGCAAATTACTCTCATGTTAATCGGTGGATGTTTGCATTACAGATATTTTTACTGTAAATAATATACCCTCACGCTGGAGCCCCTAATGGATTCCTCAAACATGTGGAATTCAGACCCAGATGCGAGAAGCAGGAACAGTCTGTTGCTTTGGTTAATAAGAAAAAATGAAAAAATGAAGCAAATGTTTCTTCCCCCAACTTCCAGAAGAGTCACTGGCTATTACGTCTGCAAAAGTTGTTTTTGCCAGCCCAGAAGGAGATGATTCCCCTTCCTCTGTACGAGAAAACTCTGGGAAAGAGAATGGTCATCAAAACTCTTTCTGCTCAGATGAGAAAAACAAACAAACAAAAAAAAATGGTTGCCTCCCAACCCTTTCTTTCAAATGGATGCAAACCAACCTCTACTGGATATTTACTTTTTGTTTAAATTGGGTCTTTTGTCATAGAAATATCTTGAGAGCAAAAAATGTAAAATCCAGAACATATCATTCAAAATTAGAAATAGTACCTTAACACTGACCCTTGGACATTACATTTACTTCACAAAATTATCTTACAGAAACAAAGCAGAGAAAACTCTTGCACCATAATTGTTTTTATAGAAATAAGCAACACACGCACATAGTCCAGTATTTTAATTTTGAGCAGAAACCCACATTTAAAGTTTTTTTATGAATTGGCACTAATAATTTTTAAAAGTGAAAGCAAAAGTTCCTGTCGGTAGCCTGTCTTTCTGTTTTGTATCTTGTAATTGAACGAATTATTACAGCTAAAGTGAAAATGGATTGCATAATGGAAGTATGTTTGCTGCATCAATAAAAACTAAAGTTCACTGAGCAGCCTTGCTCACTTCTTGATCTAATCAATGTCACTATTGAGAAAACCCTTTCCTTTGAGAAACAGGTGAAAGAAACTTCGAACACAGTGGTTCTTAACCCCATCGCATGCTAGTATTATTTATAGAGCTTTTAAAAATGTCAATGCCCATCTGTACTCTAGACAAAATGTACCAAAATGTCTAGGGTCGGGGTCCAGGCATCAGTATTTTAAAAGCTTCCCAGTTATTTGTTAAGCACAGCAAGGCTAAAGAATTTTCCTTCTAAGAACATTCTAACACCTTGATCTTTCTGGTTCAGAGAGTGAAAAGCTTCTATATGTAAACAGTGATACCCGGCTTCCAGTCCGAGCTGGTGGAAGAGGAAGACCCTGAACTCAGCTTCTTCCATAAATACATTCACACCGACAGACAGATCAATCCCTTTTGCAGGAGAACCGAGGGCTGGCTGAACTGCTTTTGTACCACAAATGGGAGACAAACCACACAGAAATGGGCAGGAAACAGAGGTACGTGGTATCATAGGAGCCCCACCTCCAATATACTGACGTGCAATAGAGAGGGATCACTGAAGGACTCACACACAGACAGACTCTCACACCCTGCGCACAGGGAAAAAGATGGTTTAAATGGCAGCTAGACTATATGGGAAGGAATTCTATTTACTAACTCTAGAGCACCTTCCAACCAGGGGGTGGAGGAACTACACAAACTCTCTCTCCAATGTTGCAGGCATGAAAAGGTACGATTCATTTTGCTGCCCTCCACAGCAAAATGATTTTTGCTTTTTGATTTCAAAATCAAGAAGACAGTCCGGGTAATCTAGCCAATCATACCAAGACAATCACACCACACCCAGGCCCCAGGCTCCAGGCCCACACCAGCTGGGTGGCTATACAATAAACAGTGCTGGGAAAATCGGATAGATATATGCAAAAAAAAGTTAAACTAGATAGACCACCTTCTTATACCATATACAAGAATCAACCCAAAATGGATTAAGGACTGAAGGATAAGACTCAAGACTATGAAAATTCTAGAAGAAAGGCAGTAAATTCTCTGACACTTCTCTTTGCAACTTTTTCTGATGTATCTCATTAGGAAACAAAAAAATAAACAAATGGGACTACATAAAACTAAAATGTTTTTGCACAGCAAAGGAAATATCAATAAAACCAAAAATCTACATATTGGAAAAATAACAATCTCCAATAATTCATCAGGTAACAAGGCTAATGACCAAACTTTACAAGGGGCTCATACAACTCAGCACCCCAAGAACAAAGAATCCAAGGAGGACAGATCTTGCCTTAATGTTGATGGCTTCTGACTGATCAAGCAGTAGCTGCTGAAGGTCGGGGTGGCTGTAGCAATTTCTTAAAATAAGACAACAGTAAGGTTTGCTGCATCAACTGACTTTTCCTTTCATGAGCAACTTCTCTGTAGCCGGTGATCCTGTTTGGTAGCATTTCATCCATTGTGAAACTTCTTTCGCAATTGGAGTCAATCCTCTGAAATCCTGTTGCTGCTTTACAAATGAAGTTGATATAATATTCTAAATTCTTTGTTGTCATTTTAACGAATTCACAACATCTTCACCAAGAGTTGATTCCCTTTTAAAAAACCAAATTTCTTTGCTCATTCATAAGAAGTAATTTCTCATTTGTTAAAATTCAGTCATGGGAGTGGTGGGGGGAAATGGAGAGAACTGTACTTGACCAACAATTTAAAAAGAGAGAAAAAAATGCAGTCATGAAATTGCGCTGATTCGATCACATCTTCAGGCTCTACTTCTAATTCCAGTTCTCCTGCTGTTTCCACCATATCTGCAGTTACCACATTTTCAGACCATAAGATGCACCTAGGTTTTAGAGGAGGAAAATAGAAAAATATTTTGAAGCAAAAAACGTGGTAAAATATTTAATAACATAAATAATGTAATATTTCACCAATGTAATGTAAATAGAACTCAAGAGCAGCATTAACAACCATTATTCCTCCCAAATTTGGGGGTGAGGGGTGCATCTTACAGTTCAAAAAATACAGCACTTCCCCACTGATGTCTCCAACCCCTTAAAATCGCCCATGAAGACTAGAATCAATTTCTTCCAAACTCCTGTCAATGTTGATCTTGTTTACCTCTTTCCATGAATTCAAAAAATCTTTAAATGCATCTGGAGTGGTGACTCATTTCCACAAGGTTTTCAATTTACTTTGCCCATTAGAGGAATCACTATTGAGGGCAGCTGTAGCCTTAAAAATGGATTTCTTAAATAGTAAGACTTGAAAGTTGAAGTTACTCCTTGATTTATGGTCTATAGAATGGATGTTGGGTTAGCAGGCATAAAGACAACATTAATCTTCTAAATCTCCATCAGAGATCTTGGATGATCAGGTACATTGTCAATGAATAGTAATATTTTTAAAGGGTATTTTTTTCTGAGTAGTAGGTCTCAACAGTGGGCTTAAAACATTTAGTCAATGATGTTTAAGCAGATTTGCTACCAACCAGGCTTTGTTGTCCCATGTATAGAGCACAGGCAAAGTAGATTTAGCATATTCTTCAGGGCCCTGGGGTTTGGGGAATAGTATATGAACATTGGCTTCAATTTAAAGTCACCAGCTGCATTATCCCTTAAAAACAGAGTCAGCCTGTCCTTTGAGAAACTGACTTCTATGTAGCAATGAAAGTCATAGATGGCATCTTCTTTTAAGAGAAGATTGTTTTGTCTACATTGAAAATCTATTGTTTAGTATAGTTATCTTTATTAATTATCATAGCTAGATTTTCTGAAAACTACAGCTTCTATATCAGCTATTTCATCTTGTGTTTTTATACATATTTTTTAAATTTCAGCTAACATTCGATATTATTCTGTATTTGTTTCAGATGTATGTACAGCATAGTGGTTAGAAAATCATATGTTTTACAGAGTGGTCTCCCTGATGTTTCAAATATCCACCTGGCCCCATACATAGTTATTACAATATTATTGACTATGTTCCCTCACTGTAATTTACATCTCTGTGACAATTCCATAACTACCAATTTTTACTTCGTAAAATCCCTTCACCTTTTTCACCCAGTCCCCAAACCCCCTCCCCTCTGACAACTGTCAGTCTGTTCTCTGTATATATAAATCTGTTTCTATTTGATTTGTTTATTTTGCTCTTTAGATTCCACATCACCTTGCACTTTTCATGTTATGGAGAGGGCTTCTTTCCTTAAACCTCATGAACCAACCTCTGCTATCTTCAAACTTTTCCTCTGCAGCTTCCTCACCTCTCTCAGCCTTTGTAAGATTGAAGATACTTAAGGCCTGGCTCTTAATTGGGGTTTGGCTTAAGAAAATTCTGTGGCAAGTTTAATCTTCAATCCAACCACTAAAACTTTCTTCTTATCAACAAGGTTGTTTTCACTTCTTTATCATTTGTGTCTTCGCTGAAGTAGCACGTCTAACTTTTTTCAAATGATCTTACTTTTGTATTTACAACTTGGCTAACTGGCATAAGAGTTCTAGTTTTTGGCCTGTCTTAGCTTTTGACACACCTTCCTCACTAAGCTTAATCACTTCTAGCTTCTGATTTAAAGTAAGAGATATGTACCTCTTCCTTTCAATTGAACGTGTAATAGCCATGACAGTGTTATTAATTGGCCTGTTTTCAATATTGTGTCTCAAGGAAGAGGAAGCCCTGAGGAGAGGAGAGACAGGGAGCAGTTAGTTGGTGGAGCAGTCAAAACACACACATTTATTGATTATCTGCCATCTTGGATGGGCGTGGTTTATGGCACCCCCAAAACAGTTACAGTAGTAACATCAAAGGTCACTGATCACAGATCACCATGACAAACATAACAATAATAAAAATGTTTAATATACTGTGGAGTTGGCAAAATGTGATGCATAGCGTTCAACTGCTGTTAGGGAAATGGCAGTGACAGACTTGCTCAGAGCAGGGTTTCCACAAACCTTCGGTTTGAAAAAATTGCAATACCTGTGAGACACGATACAATGAGTCATGCTACCTGAGAGGTACACATGCGTTTCCTGGGAAGCGAGGGTCATATCTTTCACAAAATTCTTCTCCTCTCCCTTAATAGTTAAATAATCTGTAGAAGAAATCTTAAGGGTTTTACAATCTACCTCAATTTTAGATATGGGAAGCCTGAACCATCTTAAC
The DNA here is from genome assembly GCA_004027735.1 of Carollia perspicillata. Classification (NCBI taxonomy): domain Eukaryota; kingdom Metazoa; phylum Chordata; class Mammalia; order Chiroptera; family Phyllostomidae; genus Carollia; species Carollia perspicillata. The sequence continues at coordinate 26,550 of PVKM010006644.1, forward strand.
AAAAGTTTATGCCAGCCAGTTGATATGTAGGGGAAAGATTAAGTATTAAGAACACGTTCTTTTTTTCTTTTTTTTTTTTTACAGCCAAGAAGTATGGATGAACCTGGAGAACATTATGCTGAGTGGAATAAGCCTGTCAGAGAAAGACAAGTACCATATGATCTCACTCATATGCGGAGTCTAATGAACGAACTGAACTAACCAGGGAAATGAGGACAGACTCACAGATAGAGAGCAGGCTGGCAGCCAGTTGGGGAGGGAAGGGAAACTAGGGGGTGGAGGGATTGAGCAAAAAGGAAAAAGGACTCATGGTCGTGGACAACAGTGTGGTGATTGCTGGGGGGAGGGGGATATAAGTGGACTAAATAGTAATAGGGAAAAATACAATAAAGATTACATTTAAAAAAGAACACATACAGTTGCTTCTAACCAAGCAGGCACTTACAATGGAACCAACTACCAAATATCTATACAGTTTATTAATTATATATTTGATGCATTTATGTGTGTTCAGCCAAACACATTTACAAAAATGATTTTATTTCTTGCTTTCAGCACATGTTAAAGTGATCATCTTTAATGTAAAATAGAGAAACTCAGGCTCAGGACTGGATAAACGATGATAAATTGTGGAAAAGCCAACCAGCTTACATGACTGTTTTCCAAGTTAAAATATAGATGAAGCGATGAAATATCCAAATTCTAACGCAGAAGTTGAAGAATAACATATTTGAGCACTCGCTGTCCATTTAACCAGTAATTGCTGAGGACCACTCGGTGCGAGGCATTGCAGTAGGGGCTGGCAGCAGAGAGCCTGAGCCGGTGGTCGGCACCTAGTGTGGTGTCTCCAGTAGAGAAGACCCAATAACGGTTGCTCAATGATTTAGAAAGTCTTTTTATTATTATTTTAGAGCAGTTTGGATTTGCAGCAAAATTGAGCAGAAGGTCCAGAGATTCCCCATATACACCCCACAGTCCCATACGTGCATGGCCTCCTCTATTATCAACGTCCCTCACCAGAATGCACTGGTAAAAGGACCTACATTGGTACATTATTATCACCCAGTGTTCAACTGGATTACGGTTACCTCCTGGCGTAGTTTATTCTAGGGGTTTGGACAGGTGTATACTGACATATCCATCATTATAGCATCATACAGAGTAGTTCCGTTGCCCTAAAAATCCTCTGGGCTCTTTCTTTTAATCCTTCCTTTTAATCCGCAATTCCTGGAAACTGCAGACCATTTCACTATCGCCATAGTTTTGACTTTTCCAGAATGTCATGTAGTTAAAATGATATAGCAAGTAGACTTTTTGCATTGGTGTCTTTTATGCAGTAATATTTAAGATTCCTCCATCTGTTTTCATGGTTCCAGAAATCATTTTTTTGTTTAGCATTGAAAAATATTTCATTGTCTGGATGTACCACAGTATATTTATTCATTCATCCACAGGACATTTTGCAAATTTGGTTGCAAAATGTGGTCCAAAGTTTGGCAATTGTGAATAAAGCTGTCTTAAACATTCATGTGCAGATGTTTGTGTGGGGAACAGTTTTTAACTCCTATTGGTAAATATCAAGAACTGTGACAGCTGAATCTATGGTAAAACTATGATTAGTTATGCGAGAAACTACCAAATTGTCTTTGCTTGTGATGGTACTATTTAAAATTTCCACCAGCAATAAGTGAGAGCACTTATTGGTCCACATTCTTACCAGCTTTTGATGGTGTTAGTGTTGTGAGCAGCTTAACGATTTTTACCCTGACATGTGGTTCTAGATGAATTACCCACAGTAGATGAACTTAGATGACTTTGAAATTTAAATATGAAAAATTATATACTGAAACATTTTCTTTAAAATGAAAAAGTTAATTTCTATGATATACAAAGTAGCCCTTAATTTGTGACTGAATTTCCTGCATTTTCTGGAGTAAATCTTATGAACTCAATTCTTAAATCTTCAGCAGTATCCTCAAATTTTAGTAACAATGAAAAGTCACTGGGAAGGCCTCGGCCAGCCTTGTGTCCTGCTACCCTCATATTACAGTTTGAGGCCATATATAGGCCATGTGTGATGGGCTATAATCTGCATTTTAACTGAGTGCATTTCAAGTGATTTCAATGCAAATGCAGAGATTACACTTTAAGAATTCATACCTGAAGCTCAGATCCTGGCCATAAATTCCAGGTACCTCAGAATGTACTAAAAACCCCTTAAATACTTTCTTCTATGTGAATACATGTCCCCAGATTTACTCCTAATCATGACTGCCATCGTCTTCATTCATGTGCAGCCCTCTTGGTAGGAGAGAGTAGAGAGTGATGCAGCTCGGATCCTAGATTACCCCAACAGAGAAAGCCTCAGGGCTAACTCTCCTTATCTTGTCACTCTTTACTGAAAAGTTAAGTAAATTTTGCTTTAAAGAGTTGATTTTGGTTTGTAACCAGATACAAATATTTGATTTCAGAATGTTCATATACTTTAAAACATTAAATAATACTGACTATATATTTAATGCTAAATTAACTATTTTGAGTGAAAGGCATCGGGCTGTTTTAAAATATATTTTATTCTGTTCGTAGAGCCACAGGAAATAATTTTACTGGTGCCCCAAACCACGGAGGTTGGGAGGGTAATGCATTAGTAGTTAGGGCACGATGGCCTTTCGCTTGCAGGGCAATTAAATATCAGCATTTATTAGCCCTTGATCTTTTTTCAAACTAATTGGAAACCAGGGCTCCTTCACTTCTCATCCTTCCAAATAAGATATAAAATTCCTCTCTCTTACCTGAGCTATAAGGGGTAGATCTTCCCACATCCATTCATGTCAAGGTATGTCAAGGTTGCTCTGAGGATTCAGGCTCCAATGTGAGTGCTAACCTATGACCTGGGGTGGGGGTGTGTAAGGGCTGCTTCATTTTCTGCACTCCAGAGTTCACCAGATCAGACTTGCAAAATTCCTCTCTTCCTTCCTTTTGAGTTCTTATGTAATTTTCAACTCTTGACCTCAATAAAGGCTCAAAATCATACAAAATTTATGTCGCTGCTATGAAGACTAATGAACTTAAGCTTTAATGAAGAAGAGAAAACCAACACGACCACCTGCTTCCTCAGAGCACATCTATTTTTCCTCAGAGTGACAATTAAAAAGATTTTCTTGTCTCCCATCTTTAGACCAAAAATTATAATAGAATTTATAATAACCATGGAATTATAACATTAATTTCTCAAAAGAATGTTTAAAATTATTCCTTGTGCTTACTTTTTGGAGCATCTGGTCTTTCGACTGTTCTCATCTACCTTGTTTTGGATCCCTTGCCACACTGGCCTTTCTTCAGTTTCAGAAACACAGCAAGCATGTCCTACCGCAGACCCTCCGCCTGTGTGGCCTCACTACCAAGAGGATACCTGTCACTCTCCTCCTCATGGTCAGCTCCTCCCCAAACCTGACGTCTCTTCCTAACATCAGATCCAGTGAAAGTCCTATCCTTCCCACCCGGTTTAAGCAGCTTCCCTTTTATTTCTTACAAAAGCTTATTTTATTGGAATAATATCTAATATTACTTTGTTCTTCCTACCTACCAAACCATGTTTTCTAAAGCAGTTATCAGTTTACTTAATTCTCATTTTAACCATATGAGTATACATATTTTAATGTTAAAAATGAAGGAATTGAGGAACGAAAAGTTGTATATTTCATTACTTATTCACAAACAGCAAGTAAGTTTCAGAGTCAGTATTTGAACCCATGAAGTCTGATTCCAGAGTTCAGGCTTATTAAATTATACCATACTGCTTCTTTTAATTAGTAATTATATATGTGTATATTTATTTACTTGTTTATTATGTGTCTCCCTCTCTCAAGTAGAAGATTCATGAGGTGAGGGAACATATTGATTCTGTTCATCAATGTTAATCTAATACGTAACACAGTATTTGGCAGATAATAGGCACTTTGTAGGGGAAGGAGGGAAAGAAGGAAAAAAGGGAAGAAGGAAAGGAAGGAGAAAGGAAGGAAGGAAAAAAGAAACAGAGGAAAGAGGGGAGAGAAGGGGTGGGATGGGAAAGATAACTAAGACAGTAAGAATGATCTTATCATTGACCAAGAAGATACAGTTTCAGGAGTGCTCACAACTGATTCAGTCCTCTCAGATCTCAATAATACTGTTCACAGAAGAAAAAACTCAAACTCTGTTTTCTAAGTTTAGACTGGAGGATGTGCCCAAGTGTAATAACTTTACTTCAGAACAAGCACTTTTGCATTTATTTAGCTTCAGTGAAAAACACTGTAGCTGAAATCCATGTGGGCTCTGGGCACATGTTCCACTGTAGCCGCAAACAGCTCTAATGCCCAGTGACGGCAGGCTGAAGACTAGCAATATGTTCAAGCCAGTAGGCAGACTCATGCAAAGTTTGCTTCTGCAAAGGAAATGTGGTGACTTACTTGCACAATCTAATATTAGGCATGTCTTACAGATTCTGCAGTGTGCATGGACGGTATTGAGACTAGGGCACTTAGCCACACCCTTGCCAAGCAAATCAATGTCAGATAAGTTGGCTTGATCTCGGGGTGACAGGATGACAGATAAAAACCTGATTCCCACAAGGCCAGGGCTCACTGTGCATGCACAATCTCCTCCATTTTAATTGAATAGAATTTGGGGGAGTTGGATGAGGGGAGAGAGGAGGAGCGGCAGATGAACAAAAGGGGGCCTAAAGGTAGAAGAGAAGTAGGGCTTCGACTGGCTATCCACCCACAGAACGTTCTCTAAATGCTCTTTGGGAAATGAAGCTTCCAGGGATACACGGATCTTGCTCCTGTTTATAGAGCAGATATTTGTGGGCCCATGCTTGCAGAAACATGAATTATATTTCTCTGTGTCTGATTTGTAACTACACCTGTACACTCTTAGAAATGCTAATAGACAAATATGAATTTAGGTACAAAAGAAAATCTAATAAGAAGAGTATTCAAATGAGTGAGAAATGTCTAATTTTTTTTGCAGTCATTAGGACTGGAGGAACATGCTTACAGTAATTAGGTAAGATTGATTTTGAAGCCGAACACCACCCACAATTTGTGTAGTCTGGGGGTCAGGCGGGCAGCTGCAGAAACCGTTCGGCTAATTATGAGAATTCACTGTTCGTTAATAGAATCTCTCTCCACAAACAGCAGCTGTGTGTTTGCTCACGCAAATTATTAATTCCGGCCTTGCCTCAGCTGCAAGTTTCTGCCGCGCAGAAAGGAATCCTCAGATAAAGTGTCAGTTATCACCCAAGCCATACTGAGGGAGAAAGAAAAATATGAAATGCAAGAAAATATCCTCTAATCACAGGTGTACAAAGATTTCGCATCTACCTCTCTTTTCTGCCTTTCACTCCCAAACAATTGCATGCCAATTTGGGAACTCATTAATCTGTAGGCAACCTAGCGAGATCTAATTTATACCTGTCAGGAGCAATGGGCAGCAGCTAATAGGAAAGTAATTGCAATATAGGCCTGCTTTCCTACCTGATAATATGCAAGATTTTAATGACAGCCCTTCTCTATTGGAATATCAGACCGGCCAACAGATACGTCCTCTCCTTCGCAGAGTCACACTGTGAACAAAAGAGATGTCACTTTGGGTTTTATTATATACTGCAAATAAAGTGATAATAGCATAATAGGTGGAACATGGACACACAGCTACTTATTCTCTGGAAGAGACGAAAGCAATAATCCTGCAACACAAACTGTGAACTAGTATTCTCACATTTTTATTAGCTGGAATCCAATGCCTACATAAAGTATTATCTTCTGTTTCAAATTAAATTGAATGTCTTCACTTGATAACAAAATGGTTTGAAATGGTAGGGCACTTAAGGGGGCTTAGAATTTTTCATCTCGAACTACAGCATTTAGAAACAAAGGGTTGTATTGACTACAGAAAAGGGGGAAGTATCTAGGCATTCCACACCTTTCTTTTTCACCCTGGATTGTCTTAAGTGGGATTTCTTCCATAAACAAATTAGAAACATTAAAGGTGACAGAACATGTCCGGTAAAAGTGTTTTTCAAACATGACTTTTTCTTTCTCAATCCGTTGTCCTAACTGAATGATCTCCTCTGTGGTCCCTGGGTGTAAGGCAGGACCTGAAGTAAGCATGACTTCTGAAACACAAAGCCTTGGTTTAAAGCCCCCGCCTTACATGTATTCTCTGTGCAGTTTTGCATAAACTCCTTCACTTCTATAAAACATGCTCCCTTCACATACAAACCTTCACGCGTTTGTGACAGAATCAAATGAAAGTATGTATGTGAAAGCCCTTTGGAAGGAAATGTACAAACCTTAGTTATTAGTATTTTGTGACAACTGAAAGCGCTTGTGGAGAGAGCGTACATTAAAATGCAAATTTCTTGAGGGTAGGAAGAGAGAAAACGGCTTACGGTGTACGTGGCACCTCTGATGCCGTCATCCTCATGTCCAAACCAAATTCAATCAATTGTTTGGGTATTTGATTTAGGCTTAAAATCCATCCTATGCACTGTAGGAAAACGCAAATTAAACAAAGCGTAAATCCTGCCTTCAAGTGGCTTATCATAGAAACAAAAATAGTTCTGATACTGTTTATTTATTCAATAAACATTAAAGGCCCCACACTGACAGGCGCTGTTGTATACATATGCAAAGGAGACAGCATGTCCGTGTAGTTCGTGTCTTTAGGGGAACAGTCAGAAAGTGCGGGCCCTAGCCCCCACTCCACACAATCTAACCAGGACGTTTGAATAGTCACGTCACTTCTCAGAGCCTCCGTTTGTCTATCGGTTAAAAAAAGGGAACATTTGAAAAGGTCTTCTTAAGAGAACACTTGACAAGATCTTGAAGATTTGTTTCCAAGTCTCAAATTTCTGTGGTTCTATAATTTTTTTTAATTTAAAAATGAAGAGTTCAAACTTATTACACTTAATCTTTAACTTTAGTGAATAAAGATATAAATATAGAATTAAACAAGAAATTCAAAAGAAAAGGTCATTAAAATCTAGAACAATTAATTGTCACTAAGGGGATACTAAAATAACTTGCTTGTTATATCTTCATGGTGGAAAATTAGAAATTCCCAGAAAATTTGCTGTATGTTCATAATCAAAACAGATAACTCAGGTCAAACATTGATTTGGACAAATCACTTATACATTATGAGTCTTATTATTCTAAACTACAAGAAAGTACATGAAGCCTATTCCCTGCCTTGTCCATCTTATAAAGTTTTTGAGAAAATCAAATAAAATATGTGTGAACTATTTAAAACAATAATACTTAATAAATATACATAATTTGCTTTAATTGTTATAATCTTGAATTGCATAATTTGCCTGATCACACTAACAAAGTCTACAGTTTCAACAAGAACAGCCATGTCTCTGCTTCATTTCACTGCATTCTGATCGAATATCAATCAGGATTCAGAGAGACCAAGGCTGGGCACCTAATCACTTCATTCACTTTTTAAATATGTGATGTGTCAGAGTTACCTAACTTTCCTGCACTTCTATGTCCTCAAATGGAACACAGGATAACCATGACTTCTGAAAGGTGTGAGAGATGGTCGTCTACAAAGAAAAATCTAGCAGGGGAAGATGTGACGTGATAGGACTTGCTGTTGTGAAGTGGTTCAGGTTATGGAAAATCCCATCTTTTTGGCTAAGAACTTGACATTTCTTTATTTGCCTCGTATGTTCCCTAATTCCAGTGGTTTGTAATAAACATTAACCATTAAACTGAAAGAGGAAGTAATTCTATATTGTCTACATAGGTGCTTCCAAGGCATAAAATACAATATTTTCACCAAACCAGACTTCAACGGGGAAACTATTAGAATGAACTTTGCGATATGAAAACCACTGAAGGTCTTCTTGTTTTCCAAGTGCCTTCCTGTCTGTTCTTAGTATCATACCTCAGCCACCTTACATCTGGGTCCACTTTAGAGAAATCCAAAGTATGACAACACTTTGGCGTATATTTGACATCTTTGTTCTTATTTTACAAATATTCTGGCTCAGAGACTCTCCCAAATGTCTATTGCTGTCTAACAGATCATGACAAAACCTAGCGGCTTAAAACAGCAGGGTTTTCTAATGTCTTTATCCAAATAAAAGGGACCAACATTTACATTTCATTAGTTGTACCTTCAGTGTAACATATATTACAGAATTGTGGAATTAGGGAGAATAGAAAGGCAAATCAAGGAACATCAGACTTCTTAAGATGGCAAGATGACAATTGCTATAAATTGAACATATTTTTCCCTCACGGGTCTGCTATTTGGACAGAGCTCCGCAGCAAAGGTTCATCTTTGCTCTGTTGTTCCGTCAGCTGGAGCGGCTTGCCTGGGGCCGAGAATCTGTACCCAGGATGGCTCACTTCTGTGCTTGGCAAGTTAGTGCTCCCTATTGCCTGGCTTCTTCACAGGGTAGTGTCTGGGTTACAAGAGCTAGTGTTCAAAGAGACAGGAAGTTAGAAACTGACAATTTCTTAAAACCTTAACACTGTGTCCCCCCTGCTCTATGCGATTGGTCAAGCAATGACAAAGCCCAAATTCGAGAAAAGAACACAAAGATTTTGCCTCTCAGTGAAAATAAGTTCAAGGAATTTGGGGGCCATGTTTCAGAGCTCTCTCAGTGAAAGCCTCAATCACAGCTCAGCACAGGAAACAGGTCCCATTTTAGGTATTTTAGGCAGAAAGTATTTAATAGAGACAGATGCTCATGAGATTACAGGCAGGACACAAGAAGCAAGCTCTAGTCTGGTCCTCCTAAAATGACCTCCAGAACAACATAGGGAATCCATTAGGGCAGCTCACATTTGGAGGTGAACTGTAGAACACTGCTGAACACAGACACCAATGTGAAGGGTATAATTGCCTCTCATATTCAGAAAAACCAGAGAGTGGACACTGATCTGTTCAATTAAAAATGTCACTTTTGCCACTACTTCTTAACAACCAGGAAGTTGGAGAATGAACTGTTTCCAAGGAAAACTTAGTGTTCACCATCTTGTTAATCAGCTGCCAACACCCTTGCGATGGTTTTAAAACTTGAGCATGCTATACAGAGGCATGCTATACAGTACTATACAGAGGTCTTGTTAAAACAAGGATCACTGGACCCACCTCAACAATTTCTGATTCAGGAGGTTTAGAGTGGGTTTAAGAATCTGCACTTCTAACCAATTCCCATGCCTTGGCACTGCTGCTCATTCAGGGACCAAATTTGGGGAACCCCTAGCCCAGATAGAGGTAACCAAAGGTGGTCCTCTCCTAAAGTGTACCTTCCAAATATCTTATCCAGTACAATTCTAATTTGAAACCAGAACCATGGTGGTGAAGTAGCATTAAAAAATATACCTTTGAACTTTTCAAACTCCCCAACTAGAAGAAAGTTATAATGGAAAATAAGGAAGCAAACCCAGATGCTTAATATTCAGAGCTATCGTATAAATCATGGATGCATTATTATGAGTTGATTTCATAAAGTATTATGAATAGATTTTCAGAAATCCACAGACTCTACTGGACATATATATTGTAATTATTGTAAAAGTCTTTATTGTGAGCATGAAAAAGTCGTTGTTTTATGTGCATACTCATAAAAATAAAGTTTACAATGAAGTTGTCCACGTCCCAAAGTCCAAAATGTCCCAATCTACACATCCATTTTGTTATGTGGAAAATTGTCATAAGACCTAAAGGAAATTTTTTATCATTCTATGTTTAACTAAATTTCCATTTTCTCAGTGTGAGGAAGAAAAAAATATATTATTATTTGCTGGTTTTCTTTCCAAATAATGAGATTTAACTCATAGGTGTTTTCCTCAGGTTCTTACATCCTTTTAACTTTTAGCAGAGCTAATTTGGTGCCCATGAATATAACCATCTTATTCTCATGCCATATTTCCAAGAGAAAATTGAAGATGAGAACATTTGTATTCAGTGTTCGTTTGAAAAAGGTGCAGATGAATTTCACGTTGTTTGACGCGTTAGTCTTCATTTGATTAAACAACATGTTTGCAATGAAAAGAAGCAGCAGTAAACAGTCTAAGGAGGAAGGCAGCCCAGTAGACTGAGTTGAAACTTCTGCTGCACTGAGCATCCCATAGGTGGTTGGTGGGCTGTGTGATGATTATTTCATAGGGGCAAAACCTCATTGTTTAGGTACATCAGCAAGTGCTAAGACGATTCTCAGCATAGGTAAAAGTGTAATTCAAACAATAGTTACTGGCTGGGCACATCAAATTATATGTAGTGTTTTGGAGCTTGAGGCTGATCAATAACTACAGGCTTGTTATATCAATATTAGGCTGCCTTTTGTTCTCATAAGCAGACATCTTTTCTTTATATTCTTTTTTTGATAGGCAAGGCTAAAAGCATGTCTGACATTAGCGTATATGACTTTTGCCTTGGCCGAGTGGCTCAGGTGGTTGGAGCATCACCCTTTACGCCAAAAATTTGTGAGTTCAATCTCAGCCAGGGCGTATCCGTAGGTTGGAGATTCAATCGCCTGTCAGGCCATGTGAGGCAACCGAGTGATGTTTCTCTCTCACATCAATGTTTCTCTCTCTCTCTCTCCTTCTCTCTTAAATCAATAACTATATCATCAGGTGAGAATTAAAAAATGGTTGTGCGATGCATTCTGTGGATGGAAACAGATATGCATCCACAGAATAAAGTTCCAAATAACTAACTAACCCATAATCCAACCCTGATTTCAGCATCCATATCTCCAGTGCCACTAACAATAATCAATAGTTTTAAATGGCCACATAAACTGGGGCCCTCATAAGAGCCTTTGTGGTGGGGCAGGCAGAGGGGTAAGGACGTCCCATGGCTATCTCTTGAATAGTGATTGCTAAATCACTTTCAGCAAAAAATGGCTCATGGTAGCCCTGAATTTTCTAACAGAAAATTCCCAAGCAGGCCTGCTAAAATGACAACATTTCTTATATCACTTTCTATGATAAATAGTATTTTGTTGAAGACTAATATATATAATTTTGCAATGAGTCACTATGAGAAAGTGAAGAGTAAGGAAAGGAACTGAATAGAGAATTTCTTTGAAATGGGATTAAAATGTCGGTAGATTAAGGATGTTTGTGAGGGCAGAAGTGTCTCCTTCAAAATATTACAGGTCAGCATTCTCTTTCTGACCTTTATGGCACCAATTCACGTAGTTTCGTTGGAAGTCAGTCACTAGAGCATCGCCGAACTGTTCATTGCCAGCACCGCTGATCGAGCCCTTAGTATGTACCGTGGAGCATGTTTCCCTGTCTGTAGTCTTCAAACTTGCTAAAAATGAACTGGTATTTTCTTTACTTAGGAGCAATGTAAATAAAAGTAAAATAAGCTACTTTGTATGCCCTTACAATGATTCTCTGTTACTGTACTATAATTAATACAGTGTTTTGAATAGTTTATGCTTGAATAAAATCCATTTTTACACTGAAAAGGTGTCAAAGATTCAGGTATGCGGCATAAAATTTAAGGGCTGTAAAAATAAGAAAGAAATAGAAAATGGAAACAGGCTAATGGAGGCAGAAACTTCTTCCTGCAGCCTTGATTACATTAGCAAATGAGAAACAGCAGGGTTTACATACTTCAGTTTTAATCTGCATTCTTTAATTTACTTTCATCTAGGTACAGAAGAAAATGAGTTCTGTTAAGTCGTGCTAATGGATTAATGCCAATGCTTTTTCTTACAATGTCGAAGGTATATTATTTTTAAAAGTCAGAGTTTTGTTCAAGCAACAATACTGAGATGATATAGAAAAAATGATCAAGCAAAATTATAATTTTTAGTTACAAGGAGAAATATTTGTGCCATTGAGGCGTTGCTGTGGTTCCCGATTGCTCTTGGAAGCAATGATTCTGCAGACGGTAGAGGCATTAAATGGAGACTCCAGAACGGGGCTCCAAAGGAAAAACAAAATTTTGTGGGAATTCAGGCAATTGTGTCTCGCGAGGATTTGGGAAGAATGTGACAGGTCACACATTCATTCATTTGTCCATCCACTCAACGCATTAACTGTATGTTGATTATATGCCCAATTTTTGTTGTTTTGCAGCTAATTGAGTAGGTTGGGAGTGAAGGGAAAACAAGGAGACTTACAATCATTTAAAAAATATATGAACAAGATAATTTCAAAGTAATAATTATTAGAAACAGAACATCGTAATACGATAGTCTTGAAGAAGAAACACTGTTTAAACACTGGTAGTTGAAAACAATTTAGAAACTGGAAATATGTCCAGTAGGAGCAGAAGCAGAGAGCCTAGAATGGAGGCCAGACAGAAGATGTTAAGGCTTGAATTAGTGCAGGACGGAGAGAGGAATGGAGAAACATCAGGAGAAGTGTCAATAGAATTGTATGAGACCTGAGCGACAGGAAAGACCAGATGATGACTTCACACATTTAGGCCTGGCAACAAAGACAAACAACATCTGTCTCCTGTTTTGGTTGATTTTCTACCCTTATCATTAGCAGTAGTCAACTCAGTTCTTCTCTTTCTTTTTCCCTACTTACCATGCTATGGGCATCTGAAACACTCATTCTGTATCATGCACTAAAGATTGTATTTCCTAGAGTTTCTTTCCTTCCCTTCTGTGCATTTCTCAGATTGCTTCACATAATAGTACTAACTGTTACTGGACCATTCCAGGACTTTACTGAGTTTCTCCATTCCCATGACACTCTATATAATTCTCTAGATGTGCAGTGATTCACATCAGTTTTGGTCTTTATTTCTCCGCAAGTTTTGAATTTTTTTCACCTGCTGTGTGCTTTAAGACCTTCCTTAATCTTTAATCTAGACATTATCTTTTAACTCCCCTTTTTTTCTTTTTTCTTTCTTTTTTTACCTCCCAGGATTTGTTTTCTCTTGAAGACAGTTTGGCTCCGTTTTCTGGCTCTGTTTGTTGGCTTTCCGTTATCTCCTACTTTTGTTTCCATTGTTCTGCAGAATCATTATCAACACTATCCAGTCAAATCGAAAATTCAGTATCTATCAAGTGTTTTATCTACAGAGTTGTTTACCTCTATTTTATTTATTTATTTTTTATCTCCTGTTTATAGGCCAGGATTTCTCAACAAGGGCAGTATTCCATTTTGAACGAAATTGCCTTAGTTGTGGGAGCTGTCCTGTGTAGTGTAGGATGTACAGCCGCATCCTTGACCCACTAGATGTCAATACACCCTCTGACACACACACAGGCTGTGACAACCAAAAATGTTTTTGTCAGGTTGGGCAGGGCGGGGCAAAATGGCGGCCAAACCGTAACTCGGGGAGACAGCTGACATCAAATCAGGGAGCCTAAACCCCGGCTTCGCCACACGGACATCTGCATAGCAACCTGAGCCAGAAAGGGACCACCAATAGCGTACAGCCGCCTGATTCAAAAGGACCAACCCCCAGCCCCCACGAAGAAAACCACCCTAATTTGCTGCATAAAATCCACCATCCCCCCCACACTTCTGCTTGGGTGCAATTTCCTCCACCCGGCTCTGAGGACCGGACAACCTTGCCTGGGTGTGCAAACCTCAATACAGCTCTTTACTGCCTGATTTTGTGGCTGATTGGCATTTCTTCCTCCGAGGAGCCTAAGAAAACCTTTCAGTTTTCAGACATTGTAGAATGTGGAGGGAGAGCGATATTGTCCTGTTGACAACCACTGCTAGAGGCTAATAAAAGGCTAGCTTATCCGAGCTAGTTTGGCAGTCATGTAGGAAGGGCCGCGGAATCTTTAGTAGAGTACTGGCTCCTTAATTTATCAGACTATAATCTTGAACACATAGTATCATTTTTATGGGCTTCTGTTTCCTTATCTGTAAAACTGGGTGTTAAAAATTATCCTAACTGGCTTAAAGAATTATCAGGATACGATGACATAATGTGTGTAAAATCTCACTGCACACTGTATAGCATCAAAATAATGGTTCATCCTTTAATTTTCTTGTTCCTTTTGGACTATGAGAGATGACAGGAGAAAAAAGCCTTTAAAATTAGATTGGATCAGGCAACCAAGTCCTCTATTTAAGAGGACAAATTGCCCTGGTTGGCAAGTTAACTAAAGATTGTCCACTAACTCCATTCTTTTCTAATTCCCTAAACTGTTAAGAAAATGCTCCAAGAATCTTGTTTCCATTGAAAAAATTTCAAACCCATAGTTCTCTTGGGTTTTCTAATTCTTGTCCAACACAATTAGTCTGTCAAGAAACAAAAAAGGTTATGTTTATGATGGCTCAAAGTTGAAAAGTCATCCTTTAAACTTTTATTTTATTTTTTTATTTTTCAATTACACTTGACATTCAATGTTACTTTATATTAGTTTCAGGGGCACAGCATAGTGGTTAGACAATTACATAATCTACAAACTGATTTCCCTGAAAATTCTAGTACCTATGTGGTACCAAACATAGTTACTATAATATTACTGATATATTCCCTGTGCTGTGCTTTACATCCCCGTGATTACTTTGTAACTACCAATTTGTTCTTCTCAATCCCTTCAACCTTTCACCCAGTCCCTTATGGTCCTCCCATGTGGCAACCTTAAGTCTGTTCTCTGTATCTATGAGTCTTTTTTTGTTTTCTTTGTTTATTTTGTCTTAAGACTTCACATAATTATGAAATCATATAGTGTTGGTTATTCTCTCTCAGACTTACTACACCTAGCATGATATGCTCTAGGTCTGGCCATGTTGTTGCAAATGGTAAAATTTCACTCTTTTTTATGGCCGAGTAATATTCCATTGTACATACATGCCAATTCAATTGTCTATTGATAGGCATGTATTGGATTGCTTCCATATCTTGGCTATTGTATACAACACTGCAATGAACATAGTGTTGTGTACATCTTTTTAAATTAGTGTTTTGAATCTCTTCAGTTATATCCCAGAAGTGGTATTGACGGGTCATAAGGAAGTTCTATTTTTAATTTTTAAGGAACTTCCATATTTTTTGTCATGATTAAACAAATTTGCAATCCTATCAACAATGCACACAGGTTCCTTTTTCTCTATATTCTGGTCCACATTTGTGCTGATTTATTGATGATATCCATTCTAATAAGTGCAAAGTGATATATCATTATGGTTTTAACTGTCGTTTCTTTTATGATTAGTGATGTTGAGCATCTTTTCATATGTTCATTGGCTATCTGTCTGTCCTCTTTGGAGAAGTGTCTATTAGGGTCCTTTATCCATTTTTTAATTGGATTGTTTGGGACTTTTTCTTTATAAATTTTAGATACTAACTCCTTATCAGATGTACTATTGATGAATGTTCCATTTAATAAGTTGTCTTTTTCTATTGTTGATGGTTTTGTTTGATGTTCAAAAACTTTTGACTTTGATGTAGTCCCATTTTTTTTCTTTTGTTTCTCTTGCTTGAGGAGATACAGTATATCAGAAAAAAATATTACTAAGAGCAATGTCAAAGAATTTACTTGTTTTCTTCCAGGAGTTTCATGGTTTTGTATCTCACATTTAAGTCTTTAATCACTTTGAGTTTGTTCTTGTATATGAAATAAGAAGGTAGTATCATTTCATTTTTTGCATATATTTGTCTCCCCCCAATCCCATGTATTAAAGAGACAGTCTTTTCCCCATGTATGTTCTTGCCTTTTTGTCATATATCAATTGACCATATAGGTATAGGTTTATTTCTAGGCTCTCTATTCAATTCTATTGATCTGTGTGTCTGTTTTTATGCCAGTACCACACTGTTTTGATTACTATAGCCTTGTAGTATAGTTTTATATCAGGTTGCATGATACCTCCAACATTGTTCTTTTTCAAAATTGCTATGGCCATTCAGGGTCTTTTGTGGTCCTCTACAAATTTTAGGATTACTTGTTCTACTTCTGTGAAAAATCCCTTTGGTGTTTTGATAGTGATAGCATTGAATCTATAGATAAATTTAAGGTAATGGGCATTTTAATGATATTAATTATTCCTATCCATGAGCACAGTATATTACTTCCATCTATTTATATCTTCTCTAATTTCTTTCTTGAATGTCTTATACCAGTAATTTTCTGAGTACAGGTCTTTTACCACTTTGTTTAAGTTTATTACAAGGTATTTTGGGGGTTTTTGATGGAATTGTAAATGGGATTTTTTAATTTCTCTTTTTGATAATTCATTATTGATATATAAAAATTCAACCAGTTTCTGAATATTAATTTTGTATCCTGTTACTTTAGTGAACTCATTTACCAGTGTTAGTAGTTTTTTGGTGAAATCTTTAGGGTTCCCTTTTTATAGCATATCATCTGGAAATGTCATCCTGTAGGCACTAATGTTATTTTTATATGGAACAAATAGGTTGGCAGTAATTATGTTATGTTACCCATAGCGCTTTAGGTCTACAATATTTTGTATAGAAACATTTGAACACCAGAGTTGCATCATATTAACATAAAACAAAAAGAAAAAGTACATAGCTTGAAGAAGATGCACTTCTCAGGATAATGAGGATCAAAAGCAACATCCTCTGTACATTTCACTCTCTCGTGGAGCGATCTTGATTACAAAGAGAAAGGCAGGTACCACGGTCCAGTTCCTTGCACTCTATTTATTCTTCGCTAGCATTAAATTGAAATTCAGTTGCCACTTTAGCTAAGTGAACCCTTTAAATAATCTCATTTACACCTACACACATTTAATTTGGTCTGGTTTTCTTATACCAACATGTGTTGTTTATGTGTAAGTTGCTGAGCTTTTCATACAATGGGATAATTTCAAGACCATAATGATACCTTCTGAAATAAGTGATTTAATATTTTTTTTAAAAAAGAAGTAAAGCAACTTTTCTGGGTAATGGATGTGAGGCAAGCTGCAGCATCAGTTGTATATTCATTTGTCTTCAATGTATGCAATTATCCACTCAGCCTGTACCCATTAATATTATTTTTCTTTCTAAGCTGGAAGTATTTAAAGCTATTAGAAAATAATCCAAAGAATTCTATTTGCTGAATAAATTTTAATTTGCATGGCACCAGGAATTTTTTATTAATGGGAAATAAATTATTGCAATCCTTGAGAA
>PVKM010006645.1:0-43630 GCA_004027735.1 Carollia perspicillata
GCTGGAGT
The DNA here is from genome assembly GCA_004027735.1 of Carollia perspicillata. NCBI lineage: Eukaryota > Metazoa > Chordata > Mammalia > Chiroptera > Phyllostomidae > Carollia > Carollia perspicillata. The sequence goes on from PVKM010006645.1 coordinate 9, forward strand.
CGGAGTTCCATGTTCCCAGGTGCAGTGCCTTCTGGACTGACCCACGCTCTCTGTGCCAGCTCCTTTGCCACACCCCCGGCGCAGGTTGGGCTGACGGAGTTCAGAAAGTGTTTCATCAGGGCCTGTCCCACTTCTGCTGCTGTTGAAACCATGCTGTCAACACCCTGAACTTTGAAGCCACTGACCACTGGAACTGTTCGCCTTGATTTATCTGTGCAGAGACTTAGAGTAGGCATGATGCTGGTTTCACTTAAGAGCAGGTCCTGTTTTGTGGTCACTTGAGAGGTAGGGGTTGTGTGGCTCAGACCTTGGAGCCAGGCTGCCGGGGTTAGTTCGAATTCTAGCTCCTCTATTAAGAGCTGAGTGATCTTGGACAAGTTCCTTTGCCTCTCAGGCCTCAGTTGTCTTGTCTGTAAATTTAAGATAATAAGAGGACTGCTGTGACCAGGTAGGTCACTTGGTTAGAGCTTCATTCCAATCACCAAAGTTGTGGGTTGGATCCTGATCAGGGCACATATGGGATGAATTAATGCATAAATAAGTAGAGCAACAAATCTATGTCTCTTTCTCTCTTTCTCCCTTCCTCTCTCTCTCTAAAATAAAATTTTTAAAAATTTTAGGAAGATAATAAGAGGATCTAATGCATATGTCCTTTTATTAAATGAGCAATGCACATAATGGACTTAGAACAGTGCTTGACACATTTTACATGCTCAAGAACTGGTAGCAGTGACCGTAATTGTTTCGGGCCTCAGTGCTGTCGTTTCACTGGTGAACACCAGGTGGCAGTAAAGCACAGGTCTAAGCTTACCCACAATTCTACCCAAAGGACTCTGAATAGATTTTCCTTTTCAGATCCCTAGTGCAGTGTGAAGTATTTGTTTCTTTCCTTTTTCTCTTTGGTGTCTTTCAAACTTCTGGTTGAAACTCATTTGTTTTGAGACTCTTATTTAAATTTTATTCATAAAAATTTTTAAAGGCTTTTTTTGTTGTTAAAGTAGCACACCCAGTAAAATACCAGGTAATACAGAACAGCTGTTAGTGAAAAGCAGCAACCCATTATGTGGCTGACCTTGCCTTACTCCCTGTCCTGCTCCCCAGAAACATTCACTTTTAACTACTTTTATTATCACTTAATTTTGAATAGCTGAATTTATGTTGCCTCAACAAAAATACTAACAATATAACTGTTAAACAGTATTGCTTGGAGTTTGATATAGTAGAAGTAGCATGGATTTTATTATGTGCCTGCTTTGTGCCAGGCACTGTGATAGGGGTTCATCAGGTTTCTGCTCTCAGGTAACGTAGTCACGAGTGGAGGTCGTTGGTACAGTGTGATGAGTGCTTTTGGGGAGCACTTAGGACGGAGGGCAGCTGGCCTGTCCAGGGATGAACGCCAGCAAAGGCTTTCTGGAATCACTGGGAGAGATGAAGATAAGACCGAATTTGGCAGACAAGTAGGACGAGAAAGAGGTGCTCCTGGCAGCGGGAGTAGCAGGGTCGGAAGCATAACGGAGAGAGCATAGTGTATCTGAGGAGCTACAGTGGGCTGGCGGGTGAGATTCGGGAGTTGGAGTGGGGGTGTGATGAAGCTGGCACAGAGAGTGAGGGCCAGTCAGTAGCACATTTTATGCTGTATTAGAAATGTCTGTCTTGTTCTGAGGGTAATCATAAGGAACGGCCCAAGGGTTTTAACAGAAAAGTAAGATGGTAATATTTGTACAGTATTTTGTAAACATCGCTCTGGAAGCAGCATGCAGAGTAGATTGCATGGCTTGAGACCAGATAGGAGAGGATTGTAACGTGTGGTGACGAATGGCAAGGGCCTGAAATAAGGCAATGAAAGAGCGAGAGGGTGGGCGTTGGGTCTGAGAAACAAAGAGCAGGTAGACTCAATAGGGTTGGAGGGTAGGGAAAAGTCCAGACTGAGTGCCAGGTTGCTGTTTTAGGTAATTGGGTGTATGGTGGTGCCCATGCATGAGCGGGACAGTCCAGGTGAAGAAACAAGGGTTTCAAGCTTGTTTTAGATGTGCGTTCAACCTTACTTAGCTTTGTAGACGGCTAAGTGGAGGCCCCTGTGCAGTTGGGATCAAAGGAGCCACTGCCACTTACTAGCTTTGTCATCTTCGTTGGATTCCTTACCAACTCAAGGCCTCAGCTTCCATTTCTGTTAACTGGTGGTGATACTGTCCACCACGCAATCCTTGTTTTCGTTAAAAGGAGCAGCATCTTAAACGCCCAGCACAGGTTATAACCAGAGTGGGTGATCGGTGGAAATGATTTCTTTCCTCCCTTTGTAGGATTCACAAGGACTAGAGTTCCTTCAGGTTTGTCATTCCTTCTTTGAAGTCAGCAACTTTGGGTAATACAGTGTTCTGTGGAAAATATTTAAAAAATGAAATCTTGTATAGCTCATACTTTAAGCCATCATAAATTACTTAGAATTTTGTCATCCAAAAAACACAGATACTTTTTCCAATCGCCATGTATATCACCACTTACCACTGACTTTTTCCTCTTTCTAGAAAGCCTGCGCCTTCATTAAATCAAATCTTGACCCCAGCAATGTGGATTCCCTGTTCTACGCGGCCCAGTCCAGCCAGGCCCTCTCAGGCTGCGAGGTGAGTCCAGCTTCCCACATTTATATTTACCTTAAGCTGTGAAGTATGTTTCTAAAGAAGGAGGATCAAGTCAGATTTTTTTAACAATAAAAATTCATTAGTGAGAGCGGGAATTCCATTTTCATGATTTTTTTTCTTTTAAGGAACTATAGTTTATTTTTCCCCTGAGCTCTCACTTTTCATTAATTTTAAACAATTTTTCCTATAGTGGCCTCTCTTCTGGGAAGCCTTGCTTTTTCTTTCCATCTCCTTTTAACATTTAAAAATGTTCAAAGTAAGGAAAGAATGCCCAACACCAGATTTCTGGAAATCAATTTTACGGAACATAGAAAACCATATAAGTAGGCAAGTGACTTGTAGAATCTTCTGAAGTATTGTGTTGAGGTTTTAAAAACATTTAATTCTGGTGTCTGAGAAGCTGAGGGGGAGTGATCATGTGCCAGGAGGGTAGTGCGACTTTGGCAGTTGCTCTGTGTGCCGTCTTTGACATGCCTGCCACTAACTGCCAGCACCTGTTCTAAAACTCTGTGTCCGCCAATCCTTTCTCAGATCTCTATTTCCAATGAGACCAAAGATCTGCTTCTGGCAGCTGTCAGTGAAGACTCGTCTGTTTCCCAGATCTATCATGCGGTTGCAGCCCTGAGTGGCTTTGGCCTTCCCTTGGCTTCCCAAGAAGCACTCGGTGCCCTTACCGCTCGCCTCAGCAAGGAAGAGACCGTGCTAGCGTGAGTCATCATCTCGAGTGCCCCTCGGGCTTCATGTGTGTCGGGCTCGTCCTGAGAAGGTTCATCCATTGGTTCAGCAAATACTTTCTGGGCAACTATTGTGTTGCCGGAGAAGGTTCATCCATTGGTTCAGCAAATACTTTCTGGGCAGCTATTGCCAGGTGCTCTGCACTGCTAGGTCTACTCTTGCTAAGACAGGTAAGAGTCCTGTCTTCGTGCAGCTCACCTAGACACAGTCTTCTCCAAGCTGCTCAGGCAGAAAGCAAATACTGAGTCAGAGCAAAACCACGCTGCCACATGGAGACGAAGTTGCCTTTTGCGGCTAGAGGCTGAAGCAAGCGTAGGTGATGACTGAGGGAGAGTGAAGCCAGTGAGCCACGCAGGGGTGTCTCTCGATCTTGTTTCGAGGCTCGGTCAGGGCACAGTGAGCTGGGCAGTGGAGGCTCTGCACTGAAGGAGGGCTTATGGGATCCCTTGAAGGTATGAGAGACAGCACCTGGTGGAAGGGTGGGTGCTCAGAGGGGAGAGTATTCTAGAAACCAGATTCTTCTGCCCTACAAAAGGCTTAGGTGAAGCAGAAGCACCTTATAGGAAAAGAACTTTGAGCAAGTTTCCTGTTTGTTATAAATTTAAGTGTTAATAACTGATAAGACATTTACTAAACTTGAAAGTGGTAATATATATAGTTATTTAAAATCCTGAAGCTCCTCATTTAAGATAGTATATGTATTTTTTATTTTCTATTTTCCTCCATTTAATTGCACCCCCTGAAAGAGTGGAGTGCTGGGATTCCTGTTAGTTATTTAGCAAGAGGTGGTCACACAAATTCCCTGTGGCAGAATAGTTCAGTTGTTTCCCGGGGTTTTTGTTTGTTTGTTTTATTTTGTTTTCTTTCTGAGAACCAGAATGTTTCTAAATCTGAAGCTCTGCTGAGGGCAGGGCTCCCAGTCAGTCGATGTTCTCTCTGCCAGTCGCACACCCTAGTCATGGTCGCATGGCCAGTGATCACTGACTTTGGGGCGGGCACTTTTCTAGGGCTGCCATTTGGTACACATTATCTTTCTATGTCCCTCTGAGCAAAAGGAAACTCCCTCCTTAAAACCCCAGAACAGGAAAGAGTACAGAGAAGATACATCCATTTTGGAGTCAGTTATACTTGGGTTTGAGCATAAGTTCTGTTCTTTCTTTGCTGTGTGACTTTGGGCAAGTTACTAACCTTGCTGAGCTTCATATATAAAATGATAGCAATAATCCGTACGGCACAGAATGAAGGTCAAGATTAAATGAGCTTCATATATAAAATGAGACCAATAATCCTTACATCACAGAATGAAAGTCAAGATTAAGAGCCTGTGAAGAGCCTAGTGCAGTTCCTGGTTCTTCGTGGTCCTGCAGCAAATGGAGCTCTTTCTGCTCTCAAGCACTTCCTTCTTAGATCCTTTTCTGAGGGAGCCGATTACCTCCTGGCTTGTATTGTACTTATTTCTGTATTAGATTACAAGCTTCTTTATTTGCTGTGCTCATTGAGCCTGGTGCATAGTAGGTGTCCAACAAAGAGTTAACAGAGGCTGAAACTATGCTTTTGTGTTTTGAATCTCTTACAGAAAGCTTGCAGGTAGGGAGAGCAGAACTGTGTTCACATCCAGACTCTTCGATTTAATGCCTCTGTGACCGTGAGCAGGCTGTTCCCCCCGCCCCACAAACACAGTGTTTTCATATGTGAAACAGAGAGATGACACCTGCCTCACAGGGTTACTGTGAAAATCCAGCTGGCAGGATGCCTTAAAAAATATTACTACTAATTTGCCCTATTTATTGAAATCTGATATGAATCAGAACTCTTCAAAATGGGCCTTCTACATCTAAGTGGACATATTCTAGAAAATGAATGTTCATAAACTTGTCTAGAATGGGAAAAAATTACTTACAGGTTTGAATGCACCATCTGAAGAGATGCTGTTGTGTCCTCCCGTGACCCGTGTTCTTCGCGTCATCTGCTGAGGCAGGGTCTGCATATCTAGCGCCTGAATATCGTACTCCAGAGAGAGAAGTTACTGCCTGGGGAATAAGTAATTAAAGCCAGTGACACACTTTTCAAACACCAAGTGGATTAATTTCATTCCAGAAACTTCTGAGGTTGTTACCAGCATGATGCTCACTTATTCCAAAGAAGAGAAAAATGGTATTTTAGTTGGAAAGTTGTTTCTAGGGTACCCCAGCAGTCTTATCTGGGCTCAGCATTTACCACAGGCAGATAAATTTAGGTTTCGTTTTCTCAAGTGCACTGTAGCGGCAGGCGTCCCATGGGAGTTACTGAATACTTCCGAGCTGCCCTCTCTGTGGATTGTGGCTCCTCTGTTTTCCAGGTCGTCATCCTAATGGAATTAGTTTTCCAAGGAGGGAATCTAAATTGTTAAGATTTTGATGGAAGCAGACAAATTCTCTACATTCCCCAACACAGTGATTAAGAAATGGTGCTTTTCCACGAAGGCCCAGTCCTCTCTTGGGAATTAGGGAGCCGTTCCTGGGTTGAGCGGCAGTCCGCGTAACCACCAGGGGTTCTCCGCTTTTCTTCTTCCATCCAGAAAAGCACTGTGTGTATTTTCCAGTTATTTCCAATGAGAGAATAAAATCTAATAAAAAATCTTATGTGCACATACCTGCCTTAAAAAGTGTATCTTTTTATTAGCCGATGTCACCCCGATACATTTAATTTTAGAAAAGTTTATCTTACAGAAATACCCTCATAAGCAGATAAAAATATATGAAGTAGCCTAATAAAATAATGAAATACTGACATATGATACAACACGGATGAGCCTTGAAAACAAGTTGGGTGAAAGAAGCCAAACACGAAAGAACATATATCATGTGATTCCACTCACGTAAAATAACCAGAATAGGTAAACTGATAGAGACAGAACACAGATTGGTTGGTAGTTGCCAGGGGCTGGAGGTGGGGGAAGAAACTGCTTAATGGGCACAGGGTTTTGTTTGGTGTAGCGGGAGTGCTGTGCAGCTGGAGAGGGGCGATCGCACAGCCCTGTGCGACACTGAATGAGCCCGCACTGTTCACTTTCGAGTGGCTAACTTCGCTGTGTGGGTTTCACTTCAACTTGTATGTATATATTATATATATGTGCACACACACATACATATATTAGTAAGGGTTATCAGTTAACAGCATTGCATGCGGTAGTAAAACATTTGTTGTTTGTCAGTGGGATATAACCGTGGTTAGCTAAGCAGTGAAATGCTATGTCACTGTTAATAACAGTGAAGTACATTTGTAGGTACTCATGGGAGGATGTATACAATTTATTATTATTATTATTATTACTTTTAATACAATATATTAAGTTAAATAAATCGGGGAACAATGATCTTTTAGGGGTAGACGTGACAGGAATTTCAACTATCTTCTTAAGTAATGTGTTTCGTTTTTTATAAAAATGTACTTTTATAGTTAGAAATAAATGGTAGGAAAGTAAAAGAGACTAGACTGGTTTTGGAATCAAGTCTTTTATTCCCCTTATCTTATTTACTGCCTGAAGGATGAGTGGCTGTCCGGTCTCCTAGCAGGATGGTGAAAGCCCGAGCCCTCAGCCTGTGTTCACTGAACACTCCTGCTCGTGTTGCATTATTATGATTTCAGAAAAGCTGCTCCAAATTCTACCCAGCAATGTGCATTTGTCGGTTCTACACCATTTCTTTGGTCTTGGAGTAAGAAATAGAGAAAATTAACAGGCAGTCAACTTCTGCCAAATAGACCTTGGTCGAATTGAATCCCGTTCTCCTGCAGAGTATCTCCTAAACCTCGTCGGGTCTCAGTGTTCTGTAAGTGGTGCCGTCAGGAGCAAACCAGATTTTCAGCTGGAGAGAAGCCTGCGCTCCCTCCCTTCCCCGTGCCCACAGCACTTCCTGTGGGTCCTGTTGCACAGATTGCCTTCCATCTCGCTGTAATGGTCTTTACTGAGTACTGGTCTTTGTCACGTCCTTCCCAGTGAGATTGTAAATAAGTCCTGCAGAGGCTGAGGCTGTATTATACTTTTGAAGAGTAAGAATGGGATATTTGTGAAGGTGTCTCGATACAAGAAGGGGTGAGTAAATGAAAGGAGACTTGCTATTCATTTGGGTTCTGCTCTTCACCTTCCAGAACAGTCCAGGCTCTGCAGACGGCGTCTCACCTGTCCCAGCAGGCTGACCTGAGGAGTATCGTGGAGGAGATTGAGGTGTAAATTTATTTTGCCAAAGGAATTTTCCAGCTCCTGTCTTTGAAATGCTTTAGAAGAGTCTTGCAGATAGGCATGCATGATTTGTTACAGCCGGTTACATTTGTTTTCATATTCATGGCACACTTCCGTTCTTTGTATCACAGCAATGTCCTAGGGAGTACTTGTTAGGCTAATATAGTTACCATGTCAATTAGACAACAAAATACTTTTCCAGCCTTTTGTAGTTACAGTTTCACAGGCTACAGATTTTTTTTTAGAGCCTAAAAAACGTGAAATTCAAAAATTTTTCTGCCTTTTACTATTTTGTAATCTCAGGCAAACTATGTAATGTCCGAGCCTCAGTTTCCTTCTATGGTGGTTATAGGAACAGGTGAGGTTCTGAAGTGCCTAGTACATAATAGGTGCTCAGCCAGAGGTTACCGTGGTTTTGTATTACAACCCTGTCCTCTCCAGGGTCCAGGACCTCCCGCTGTTCGGAGATTGCTCTCAGGGACTGCATAGCCAGTGACGACAGGCCCAGACAGGGTCGTCACTGGGTGCTCCATGGGCACATTAGCTGCCTCATCATGTTGCCCAGGAGAGCAGTAGGTCTCTCTTCATCCTTAGAGCGCTGAGTAAGGAAGAGAGATGCTCATCTCTCTAATTGTATCCAAATGGATGGGCATGGGGTCCATCTGTGTCTTGATGCTTCCTGGGTGCACTGCAGCCTGGCCTACAGGCCTCCTGCCCAGAGCAGCCGGTGCCTTCAGTGCCATGACTCCTGGGCTTCGACTGAGGACAAAGGGCTAGGGAGGCACACTCACAGAGCTACAGAAGATACTGTTCTCTTCAAGTGCCTGTTCAGTGTACTTTAGTCTCCACCCAAACACCCTTTTTTGGAGAAATACTAAGTGACTGCGGTGGTCTCCAGATTTAGAGTGAGATTTCTCAAAACTAACTGCACTGGGGTGACAGGGATGCAGCTCCTTCTTGTTGTCACCTGACTTCCAGCCTGCCTTTGTTTTGTTGTGGCAGGACCTCGTTGCTCGCCTGGATGAACTGGGAGGCTTGTACCTGCAGTTTGAAGAAGGACTGGAAACAACAGCATTATTTGTGGCTGCCACCTACAAGCTCATGGACCACGTGGGGACTGAGCCGTCCATTAAGGAGGTGCCTGTCTAATAGTTCTCAGGAGAATCCCAGAGGGATCCTTGACCTCAGCTGCTCACAATAGCTTTTTTCAGAGAGGGCTGTTAGTTAGCCTTGGATATAGTCACTCAGTGTCTTAGGTTAGGCGTCGAGAGTGAGAAGTAGAAAGATGTAATGCCTGTCCTCGAGAAACAGGTTGTCAGTGGGAAAGATGGGTAAACAGACTGTCACGCTTGCTTTCCATGGGGCACGAACATGTCATGAGGTAGCCACAAGAAGGCCGAATGTCTTGCTCTTGGTTCACTTGCCTTTTCTTCCTGCTAACTCCCGCTTGTCTCATAAATGCTTTCCACGTTGGTGGTCCATACAAATCCTCTTTCTCTTGAGAAGTGCCCTGTACTCAAAATTGCCTGTTCTCCCTCCCCCCTCATTGAGCAGTGGCTAAATCTTAGCTAATCTTTGCTGATTGACATAGTTCACCGAGAAGCCTGTGTGGACCAGACATCCACCAGAAGTTAATTCTTTTTTCCTTTTTCAAGAGGAGCTTGTTAACCTGAAAGAACGTTCCGTTGGAATGCATGTGGGAAGTCTTTTGCAGTAGGGCCCTCTTTGTGCTCCTGGCTTGCGGGAAGGTTACCACCCTTGATCCGAAGGACTTAGAGTACGAGCTGCTGCCGTTCTAATTTTAGAGGAGATTTGGGTTTCAAGTCAGAACTTTCTTTTATGCATTAGTTGTTGTGTGCTGCATTTCTTCAGGTAAACAGTAAATACTTACCGGTCTTGGGTAATTGGAATTACTTTCATACTTCCTGTGGAAGACGTGATCTAATAATTTATTCACGTATTGACATTCTTACTTTGTCTTTTCCTTCATCCTAAGTGGTGGAGGTCTAGAGACATCATGGTATCTTTTAATTTCTGTTTTGGGTTAAAGTGCAGGAATGTGGGTCTTAGGATACAAGTCTTCTAGGAACTCTTCTACACAGTATGTTAGCTAAATTGTATTTTTCTTATATAACTTAAATTTTTTCTTGCTTTATTCCCAAGCGTCTAGTTGCCAGGTATTTGGATGGAGTGATTTTGTTGTCACTGCTTTTGCCGTAAGCGTTCTGCTGAATGGTCGCCCATTTTAACATGTCGTCAGCCTAGTGATGGAAAAACGTAATTGGTACAATTAAAGAAAACTGTTCCATGTCGACTGTGAATAACACTGTTGGGAACAAGGGAGCTTTTTTGTGAGATGGTAGATTTTAAAAAACAAAACTGATTGAAATGGAAAATGCTTCCTCCTAAGTAAACAACCTGCAGGATTTTAATAATGCCATTTAGGTTTCGCTTTTTAAAAAATTGCTTTCAGTTTTCTCCTCTAAGCAGCCCATTAGTTCTTTAATGGAGAGTTATTTTAGTTTCTCTCTAGTGTATATTTTGGCTATAAGGCTTGGTCTTGTAAATACAGACTTAACTCCGATGTTCTGCCTAGAGGCTGGGGGTGGGTGAGAGGAATCGGGAAAGAACCTATTTTACTGAGGGAAGAACTTTGGAGACAAACAGACCTGCGTGTGACTTTTGATCTTGCTTTTTTTTTTCCTGTTATAACTTCCAGGAGTTACTTAACCTCCTTTAGACTCAATCTCCTCATTTGCAAAACATTGATAATATCACTCTTTTCAGGGTCTTTGTCAAGATTTGAGTTAATGCACATAAAGCGTTTGTCACAGTGCCTGGCACGTATAGGCATTGAGCAAATGGCTACTGTATATATATTTCATAACCTACTCTCATGTCTCAGTAGTTACCTAGAAGTACCTTGCTTTTGTCTAGTAAATGGTGGGCAAATAAATGCATGAATTTCACTTTATACTAGAAAAAGTTACAGGCAAATGACCAAATCCAAGTTTTAAACTTAAATGCAGGATCTTTGCTTCTTCCCTGTCCATCAACTTGGACTAGTGGCTAAAAGACCTTCCGTGTGAATACCTAGAAACCTAAGGAATGACGTGAGCCAGGCGGGGAGGAAGGGGTGGCTCTCCCACCTTCCTACCACAGGGAGATCTCAAGCTGCATTTCCCTTTTCTTTCAGGATCAGGTCATCCAGCTAATGAATACAATCTTTAGCAAGAAGAACTTCGACTCACTCTCAGAGGCCTTCAGTGTGGCCTCTGCTGCCGCTGCGCTCTCCCAGAATCGCTACCACGTGCCGGTTGTGGTTGTGTCCCAGGGCTCTCCTTCCGACACTCTTGAACAGGCGATCCTGCGGGTATGACCTCTGTGCCCAAAACAGATGGCCCTGATTACCGTTTCCATTGTCGGGTTTTCAGAAATCGGAAGACCGCGGCACAGTCATTGTTACCCTGTGAGGACAGCACCATTCATGTAGATCAGGGCTCACTGGACATGGGATATGACTGTGGGGGAGTCTAGTCACAAAACCCCTCAAATCTATCAAAAAGTGTGCTTTTTTTGTAGAGAATTTTAAATAACAAGGCTTTCAATAAATTAAGTGCAAGAAAATTGCATTTTTGGGTTCACAGCTCCAGATGTATAGAGAAGTCTTGCTTCTAAAATGCAATTTTCAGTACCAAAGCTTTCTGAATACATTACTTGAAGCAACTACTTAAATTCCCAAGTAATTTTGGTACTCATAGTTGTTAGAATAAATGTCAAGTCTCTTCCTCGCTGGCGTTGACTGTATTTTTCTGTCTTTTCGTTGCATGGCCCTCCCTCTCACTCAGCAGTGAGCACAGCCGTCTCTTTTGTGCTAACTCTGAACAACGTAAATGCACCATTCTTAAATTCACTTAGAGATTTCCTCTCAAATGAGGCTTTTCTTGCCTTTGTTTGGAAACCATTAATAAGCTAAGCTCTTTATAACAAATGAAGCATTTTGCCCTGGCCGGTGTGGCTTAGTTGGTTGGAGTGTTGTCCAGTAACTGGAAGGCTGTGGGTTCGATTCCTGGTCAGGGCACATGCCTCGGTTGCAGGTTCAGTCCCAGGTCCGGGTGCATCCAGTCCCCAGCCTGGGTGTGCGCAATACCCAGTCCAGGTGCCCACAGGAGGCAACCCGTGGATGTTTCTCCCAGCAGTGTTTCTCTCTTTCCCATCAGTGTTTCTCTCTCCCTTCCTCGCTCTAAAAAGCAGCGAAAAAATGTTCTCGGGTGAGGATATAAAAAAGAAGATAAGAAAGAAATGAAGCAATTTATGTCTAAGCCTTGGGGTTCTACCTACATAGGACAGTTCCATCTGTCCCATCAGCTCTACTTTGTGGCTCCTGCAGGTACACTCTTGAGGGAGGGCCCTGCCCTGCAGATTGCCTGTCTTCTCACCACTTCCATCCTGCATCCCCCCCGGTGAGAAACAACCGAATTAACATAATTCGCCATGCACAGTGGGTTCTAAGAGAGCAAAGTAGAAAAGGTACTGGTTTTGAAGATAGGCTGGGGTTTGAGTCCTAGACCAGTGATTTATCTTCGAGACTTTATTTATTTACTTAGGGAGAGAGAGAGGGAGAGAAACATCAATGTGAGAGACAAATATCGACCAGTTACCTCCTACATGCACCCTGACCAGGGACCCAACTCGCAACTCAGTCAGGTGCCTTGACTGGGAATTGAACTGCAGCCTGTTGCTTTGCAGAGCAACACCCAACCAGCTGAGCCACACCAGGCAGGGCATAGATCAACTGGTGTGCTGGCAGAATTTTTAAAATATGCAATACCTGACTATTTAGTCAGGGGCACTGACCTCTTTTCCCTTAGATTGTCAAGTAAAAAATGACAACAAACAATAGCTGTCTACTATGAATGAATCAATATTATACCTATCGTTTTGGTCAGATTGGCAAAAAAACAATATGTTTTTTGGTGTGCTGCAGAATTTTAGTAATTTATGTGTGTCATCAGATGAAAAGGGTTGAAAATCGCTGTACTAGGCCAACCACTTAACCGACAGCGTGGCCTTTGGCAGTCTGTGACCTCTTGTGGCCGCACGTTCTTCCCCTATAAAGCAGAAATATGCTGTCTATTTCTGATGATTGGCGGGAAGGTAGATGTAAAGGACCTGGCCTCATACCTGGCAAATAGTTGACTCTCGACAAGTGATAGTTATTAATGTTATCCATACTTCTTTAATTTTCTCATTGCCTATATCGCCCCGAAGTATTTCTCTTGCTAATTTTTTAAAAACTTTAATTATAATCTAATTTGTATTTTTTTTCATCTTCATCTGAGGACATGCTTATTGATTTTAGAGAGGCAGGGAGGGAGAGAAAGAGAGGGACAGAAACATTGATGTGAGAGAGGAGCATCAATCAGTTGCCCTTGTGCATGCCCCAGCCAGGAACCTCGGCATGTGCCCTGATTGGGAATTGAACCTGTGACCTTTTGATTAATAGGATGACATGCCAACTCTCTGAGTCACATCAGTCAGGGCTAAATTTTTTATTGAAAGATACTTGAGTACAGTGGTTACTAGAACAGGGAACAGAAAGAAGGGACTATAACAGCCAGTCATTCTCTTTCTCGGGGCCCTGGTTTCCTTCTGAAAAATGAGATTATGGGGCAAGGTCATCTTCCCCCCACTGTCCCTTCTATACAGCTCACTCCCTTTGTATAGAGCACCCCAAACAAACTTCTGCATTCCTTCAGCCTTGGTTCCTACAGATAATTTTAAAATTTGTTTCCAGTTACAGGTCACCAATGTCCTGTCCCAGCCTCTGACTCAGGCAGTGGTTAAACTAGAGCATGCTAAATCCGTTGCCTCCAGAGCCACTTTCCTCCAGAAGACCTCCTTCACGCCCGTAGGGTAAGTTCTGGGCATATTTTTATGAGGTGCCAGGAAACTTGCTTTGGAAAGTTAGCTCGCAGCCAGTGTAACCCAGATTAATGTGACTATTACCAACATCATAAAACCAAATGTACCCAAACTTTGGTCAGGTAAATTTGACCTACTGGTATCAAAATTCTGCATTTGTCTCTGTCTTGTCATTGTTATATAAGTAGCCAGTTTTAAATGTAATATTATTTTTCTCAGATGTGTAGTACGTGTTTATTGTAGGAAAAAATGTGGAAAAGCACAAAAAAAGAAAATATAACTCACCCGTAATTCTACCACTTAGAAATAACTGCTGTTAACATTTTGCTGTCTTTTTTGTCAGCTTTTTTCTGTGCATATAAATAATTTAAAAAATTGAATTAAGGTTATGCTTTATCTATAACATTGTGTCATGACCATTTTCCCCTAGGATTAAAAACTCTTTTATACTCTTATTTCTAATGGCTACATATTATTGTTAAGTAAATTTTTTAAAAAAAATCAAAGGTCAGTTTTATGTGAAACTGTTAAATGTCAAATTAGTAAGTTAATGAGATCAGGAACTTTGAGTTTTAGAAAATGCATTTCTTAGTCAACCATAAAGATATATAGACAGCATGTGAAATAAAAAGGAAAATCATTTTTAGGAATGACGAGTGGAATGGTAAAAGGTGCTGGAGGTTTTGCTGTGTAGCTAGAGCTCAGAGTCCCGTCTCCGCCACCGCTTTTTTTTTAACATAGTGGGACTCAATACTGTAGACTCACTTGTTTGGCATTTAATCTCGGAGGGCTACCCCAGGGAGGTAGGATTTTAGGAGCTGAGAGGCAAAACAAAGGATAAGAAGACTTTCGAGGCTTGAAAGAGGTGATTTTTTTATTGTTTTGAAGTTTTCCCCACATTATAATCAAAAGGACCATCTCCAGGAGAGCCTCCCTTTGCAGCCAGCCGGCTTGTTCTGTTCGTGACTTCCCCTTGTGAGTGCTTGTTAACGCCGCTGTCATTCTTAACAGGGATGTTTTCGAACTAAACTTCATGAGTGTCAAGTTGTCCAGTGGTTATTATGACTTCTCTGTCAAAGTTGAAGGTGACAACCGTTATATTGCAAATAGTGTAGAGGTAAGAGCTTTTCTTGTCATCCCTGTTGCCATATTAATATATCCAAAGACATGACAACATAGGCACATGGCATTAATTGTGTGATATATTGACTTCACTTTATGACCAAGTTAATGTGACTCTGTTTATAGAGGGGTGGGTTCGCAATATGCTGTTTGATGGACTTAGACAAGACCTTGATCGTGGCGAGTTTTCTTTTATTTGTAAATTATTAATTTTCCATTATAACTTAGCATTACTATTGTCCATAAAATTTGGGAAGTAGAAAAAATAAAAACCACCCGTAATTCCACTGAGGCATAAGTGTTCTTAAAATATGTTGTGTGGTAGGCCTTGACAGGTTTAGAGCAACAGTATTGGATGCGCACTGGGCAATGACAGCATGAAGTGACAGCACTGTAGTGAGCTTTGGGGACGAAGCACAGAAGGAAATCGGTCACCTTTCATAACAGAATGTGCCTCAGATGTTTGGCCGCTGCTGGTTGTGTTAAAGATCCAAGTGGTTTTCGGGGTGGAAAGCAAGGCCTCATTGATCTGACGCTGTGTGGAAGTGAGGTAGTGCACGTTAGTGGTTTTCTTAGCTGATTGAAGTTTACCCCTTTGGGCATGTGGCTTTCATTTTAACCTTTGTGGATAGATGTTTACAATGAATTATGCATTTTCTTACTTCCTTAAACTATGCCGTATGGTTTAGCCTTACCTTATTCTGAATTAGGACCATTTCATATGAATGCTTTATTGAATGCCTGTGACATGAAAAGCCTAGTTCTGTGTGCTTTTTTTTGTACATATTTTATTCTTAGAAGAACCCCTGGAGCTGGGTGGAGTCATCTTTATTTCATAGATGAGGCCCAGAGGAGTAGACTAACTTGTCCAAGGTCATCCGACCTGTGCTTGGGCGCATCCCCTGCGCAGCACCGGTTTAGTTAGTGTGCCCTGGTGAGTAGGGAGCGAGCCCGGAGCCTGCAGGGTCCTGTGCAGCGCCAGCAGCTGGCCTTTTCATGACATTGCTTTCTTCTTTCAGCTTTCATTTCTCAGTGTTTCTGTGCCTGTTCTTTGCTGCTTCTGCTTGACTGTATTGTCATGCACTCGGGTGGGTCAGGGGAGCTTTGAGTAGTACCGTGCCTTTCCTGAATAGTTAAATATATGCTGTATGTGGCAACTCTTTTTTTCACCATCAAATCTCATTTTCTGTTCACTTTTTAAAATTAAAATATTTCATTTTTTATTTTGAAATAATTTTAACCTTAAGTTGCAAAAATAGTGTGAATAGTTGCCATATACCTTTTATCTAGCTTCCCCAACTTAACATCTTACATAAGTAATGTGATTATCAATACCAGGAAGTTTATACTGATAAAATGCTGTTAATTAGTCCATAGGCTTTCATTACAGTTCCACCAGTTGCCCCACTAATGTCCCTAGGATTCAACCTAGGGTCACACAGTTCTTCAGTTGTCATGTCCCTTTAGCCTTCTCCACTTTAGGGAAGTTTGTCTTTTAGGGCTTGGACACTTTTCTCGCTACTTACTTCGTAGAATGTCCTTCACTTTGAGTTGGTCTGAAGTTTCTTTATGATTAAATTCAGGTCATACATTTTTTGCAAGAATACTCCAAAAATGAGTGTGGTGAACATGGTGTCTGCTAGGTTTCTGCACCTAGCAGATCAGCTGTGTCAGCTGCGTCAGCTGATCTGCTTTTTTTTTTTTTTCTTAATTAAGTATATGGTGGAGCGATACTTTGATCTTGCAAGTACCCTGATGATCTTGCCTGCAACAGTTATTATTATAATATGGTACCTGCCAAAGGTGATTTTCTCTTTCATTTCTTTTACATTTATTAATTAGAATTCTATTGTAAGGGAAAGTTGTCCCTCCCCATTTATTTATTTATTCAATTATTTACAACACTTTGGACTCATGGATGTTTACTTTACTCTGTAGATTACGATCCACTGCTATCATTGATTTTGTTGCTCATGTTACCCCCGATTTGGCCTTTGGAGGGAGAGCTGCTCACGCTGGCTTCTGTGACACTTATTTTTAGTGACAGGACAAGGCAGCTGGAAAGTTTGACCTTTTCAAAAGTGGGCATTACTTATGATAGGTAGATCACATATTTATATTTAAAGTTTGGCAGAAAGGAAGATATTCTAGTCTCTCTGTCTTTTCTCTACCTCATTTCCAGCCTTTTTGGGCATGAGACATCTGATCGCAGTTCATTCACCAACACAAAATTTGGATAGGAACTATTGTAGTATGTACCTTTAGCCTTTAAAATCCAGATTCCTGCCTTAGGGAGCCTTATTGGCCACTGAATACATTAAAAGGCAGACTTTTTTTTTGTCTGAAAGCCCTTCTTCCACCTTTCCAGTCTTGATAACAACTTGTCCATCCATCACTGTTGGTAGTTTCTAGCTAGTTCCATTGTCTTTGATGTTCGTCCCTTTCATTTTCCGTAAGTGTCACTAGAATGGTAAAATCACATTGGTCCTCTGTTTAAACATTTCTTTGGTTTCCTATAATCTATGAGTGAGGTCTAGACTTCTCAGCATGGCCAGAAGGTTCTCCACAAGGCACAAGCACATGCTTCAGTGTGGGCGCCGCCCCACACCCTCAGCTCTGGCTGCTCTTGACTGCAGACTGGCCCTCAGATACGCTCATGCCTTTGGACTTCTCTTGTTTCCGCCACCAGTGCTCTTCCCCCTCCCTGCTCATTGCTGAACTATTCATCCTGTGAGGTCCCGTTTAAATGTCCCTTTGTCTGTGCTGCTGTAGAACTTCATTTAAATTTTATTTTTTAGTATGCACTATTTTAAATACACAGAAAAGAGCAGAGAATTAAATTTAAGGTCTTTGTATTCCTCAAACATTTTTTCTTCCATTTCCCCAGATTTGGGGTTTATTGTTCCAGTGCCAGTTTTTACATTCCTGCTATGTATACTGTATGTATTTTTAAACAGTGTATTGCATTGATTTGCATCTTCTCAAAATGTATGTATTACATTGTACTGTATGTTCCTCTTGCAGTTTGCTTGTTTTCACTCAATATTTTATTACAGCCATATTTATACATGTAGAACTAGAGCTGTATGCATAAATATGGGTAACTATCACAAAAGTAATCCTTTTTGTGGATAAATCAGATTTTATTCATTCATTTTCCTATTGTCAGACATTCAGATTTTTACTGTTACAGTCAGCACTGCCATGAACATTATCAGTGCACACGTCCTGCACGCTTCATCCGGAGCAGCGACTTTCAGTCTTTTGTACTGCGCGGCACACAGGCACTAGTTCCTGAAATTCTGCGGCACACCAGGAAAATGTGTTTTCTGCCAGTCTGACAAAAAAATAAGTGTAGTTGTGATTCACTCACACCAGAGGTCTGTAATTGTACCGAAAAAGACTACTGTCTTTTTTCTTTTTCGATGGTCTAAGGGAAAAGAGGTCAGTGCCCCTGACTAAAATAGTCAGGTATTGCAAATTTTAATAATTTTTCCGACACACTGTTGAAAAATCACTGACTGTGAGCAAACTTACGGGATGACAGGGTGTGCTCATCTTCCAGCTTTATTAAGCATTGCCAAATTGCTCTTTTCTTCATATTCTTACCAATATTTGGTATTAAGAGCTGTTGATGATTTAGCTGTGAAATGATATTTTGTTTTAATGTTTTTCTTTGGCTACTGGTGAGATTGGAGATCTTGTGTTTATTGGACATTTGGGTTTCCTCCGTCAGTTTTTTTTTTTTTAGTTTATTAGTCTTTTTTTTTTTTAAGATTTTATTTATTTATCTTTACAGGGGAAGAGAAGGAGAGAGGGAGAGAAATATCAATGTATGATTGCCTCTCGTGCGTCCCCTGCTGGGAACTGGCCTGCAACCCAGGCATGTGCCCTGACTGGGAAGTGAACCACAGTTGTTTGGTTCACAGGCCTGCGCTCAATCCACTGAGCTACTCCAGCCAGGGCTATTAGTCTTTTTTTATTATTCATATTTTAGGAGCTATATGTATTCTGAATACTAATCCTTAGTTATGAGCATCAGATATCTTCCTTCAGTGTGTTGCTTTATGGCATCTTTTGATGTACAAAACTTAATTTCAGTGAAGCCTAATTTGAAAGTATTTTTTCCTATTTTTTGTGCTTTTTGTTTCTTTTAAAAATCCTATGCTGCTCCAAGGTCAAAAAGATATTCTCCAGTACTTTTTCAAATTCATTTTTATTGTATTTTTTCCATTACCGTTTATTCCCCTTACGCCCACTGCCGTCACCACACTGTTGTTCATGTCCATGCCTCCACTATTTTCTCCGAACAGTGTTTGAGTTGTTTCCACTTTATAAAGTTTATTTTTCCTGCCATACTTCTTACTCCCTGTCTGTAATTCTTTTTGCATCGTATTACCATTGTTTGCTTCTGTGTTGCTCCTTCATTGGGTTGGGAACGCCTTGTGGGCGGAGACCAAATTTATTGTTTTAGTGCTTTTTCTCACATTCCCTGGTAACTCTTCTCACATTCCCTGCTAACTATGGTAACTCATCATCCAGCGCTGAGCCTTGACCCTACACAAAGTAGCTTGGCTTTTCTTTAAAAATAGCTTTACTGAGGATATAATTGTGCAACCATCACCACTATCTAATTCCAGAACATTTTCATCACCCCAAAAGGCAACCACAGGTCTAGTGGTACTCCTACAGGGGTACATCCTCCTCCCAGTCCTGGCAACTACTCATCTACTTTATGTCCCCATGGTTTGCCTGTTGGGGACATTTCATATAAATGGAATCATATAATATGTAACCTTTTGTGTCTGGCTTTTTTTACTTAGCATAGTATTTTTAAGGTTAATGTTATAGCATTTATCAGTACTGTATTTTTTTATGGCTGAATAACACTCCGTTATACGGATATACCATATCTTATTTATCTATTCATCAGTTGGTGGACATTTAGGGTATTTCTACTTTTTGGCTAATAAATATTGATGTTATGAGCATTCACATATAAAGTTTTGTTTAATTACCCGTTTTCAGTTGTTTTAGGTATATGCCTAGGAATGAAATTACTGGGTCGTATGAAAACTATATTTTACTTTTTGAGGCACTGACAAACTTTTTCAAAGAAGTTGCAACATTTTACATTCTCTCTAGCAATGTAGGGAGGTTCTGCTTCTCTACATCCTTAATAAACACTTAACTATCTTCCCCCCCCGACCCATTCTGGCCATCCTAAGTGTGAAGTAGTATCTTACTGTGATTTTGATTTGTATTCTCCTGATAACTAATGATATTGAGCATCTTTTCATGTGCTTCTTGGTGATTTGTTTATCTTTGGGGAAATGTATATCAGATCCTTCATCTATTAAAAATATTTTTTGCTCTTTTTATTTCTTCCTTCTTGATATGTATACCTCTTGTTTTTTTTCCTAACTACATTATTTGTCTTTATATTCTTTTTTTTTAAAGATTTTATTCCTTTATTTCCAGAGAGGAGCAGGGAAGGAGAATGAGAGGGAGAGAAACGTCAGTGTGTGGCTGCCTCTTGCGTGCCCCCCACTGGGGACCTGGCCTGCAACCCAGGCACGTGCCCTGACTGGGAATCCAACCAGCGACCCTTTGGTTCACAGGCCTGCACTCAATCCATTGAGCCAAGCGAGCCAGAGCTGTCTTTATATTCTTATGACTTCTCTTTATTTTCTGGGTATAAGTCTCTTATGAGATACATGATTTGCAAATACTTTCTCACAGTCTGTAGGCTGTTTTTTCCCTTGTTTTCTTTTGAAACGTGAAGAGTTTTAATTTTGATGAAGTCCAATTTATTTATTTTTCTTACTCTGCTTGTGCTTTGTGTTATATTTAAGAAACCATTGCCTAATCCAAGCTCATAAAAGATTTACTTCTGTTTTCTTATAAGAATTTTATAGTTTTAACTCTTACAATTAGGTTTCTGGTCCATTTTGGGTTAATTTTTTCAAAGTATTTTTTAAATTGATTATGCCATTACAGTTTTCCCAATCTTTCCCCCTTTATCCCTCCTCCACCCTGCCCCCCAACCCTCCAGCATTCTCCCCCCACTTAGTTCATGTCCATGGGTTGTACATATAAGTTCTTTGAGTCCTCTGTTTCCTGTACCATTTTTTATCTTTCCCTGTTTATTTTATGTCTACTAATTATGCTTCTTCTTCCCTGTACCTTTTCCCCCCTATTTCTCCTTTCCCCATCCCCACTGAACTCCCTCTGTATGATGTCCATTTCTCTGATTCTGTTCCCGTTCTGTTTGCTTAGTTTTTGTTTTCATTGTTTTTCTTTTATTTTAGGTTTATTTGTTGATAGTTATGAGTTTGTTGTCATTTTATTGTTCATGTTTTTTATCTTCTTTTTTCTTAGGTAAGTGCCTTTAACATTTCATATATTAAGGGCTTGGTGATGATGAACTCCTTTAACTTGACCTTGTCTGGGAAGCACTTTATCTGCTCTTCCATTCTACATGATAGCTTTGCTGGATAGAGTAACCTTGGATGTAGGTCCTTGCCTTTCATGACTTCAAATACTTCTTTCCAGCCCCTTGCCTATAAGGTTTCTTTTGAAAAATCAGCTGATAGCCTTGTGGGCACTCCTTTGTAGGTAACTGTCTCCTTATCTCTTGCCGCTTTTACAATTTTCTCTTTGTCTTTAATCTTGGGTAACTTGATGATGTGCCTTGGCGTATTCCTCTTTGGGTCCAACTTCTTTGGGACTTTCTGGGCTTCTTGTACTTCCTGGAAGTCTGTTTCCTTCTCCAGATTGGGGAAGTTTTCCTTCATTATTTGTTCAAATAAGTTTTCACTTGCTGTTGCTGTTCTCCTTCTGGCACCCCTATAATTCAGATATCAGAATGTTTCAGGTTGTCCCAGAGAGTCTTCAGCCTCTCTTCATTTTTTTGGATTCTTGTTTCTTTGTTCTGATCCAGTTGAATGTTTATTTCTTCCTTTTGTTCCAAATCGTTGCTTTGAATCCTGGTTTCCTTCTTGTCACTGTTGGTTCCCTGAATATTTTGCTTTATTTCATTTTGGGTATCTTTCATTTTTTGACCAAGCTCAATCAGTTCTGTGAGCATTTTGATTACCAGGGCTTTAAATTCTCCATCAGTTAGGTTGGCAGTGTCCTTATGGTTTAGTTCTGAGGTTTTGCTGTGTTCTTTCACTTGGGCCATATTTCTTTGTCTTGGTGCACCTGATAAGTTGTGAGGGGTGGGGCCTTAGGTATTCATCCAGGCAGGGCAACCCTCCTTGCTGTGCCGCATGTGTGGGAGGGGCCAGAGTGCGAGCAATGCAGCTGCCTGTTGTCTCCAGCGCACTTTCTAACAGACTCTTCAGTGAGACTGGTAGTATCTCCCACCACTGCAACCCCAGCCATAGCCCACAGTCAGCTCTGAGTCTCAGTTTCCCCCTTAAGTCAGTCCCTCCCTCGCAGCTCCAAGGAGCTTGGTAGTCAGCCCCACCCCTCAGCCTCCTCACCATGTTTTCGGGGTGTTTTTCTGAGTTGCCCGCCCTGCAGGGTCCCCTTACCAGTCTCATTGTTCTGGTTGATTTTTTCTTTAATTTCTTAGTTGTGTGAGTTCCATGCAGTTTGATTTTCTGGTGCTTCTGGTTGTTTATTGATTTTAGATTGGTTGTTATCCTCCTTTTGGTTGTGAGAGGAAGTGAAGGGTTCCTACCTACGCCTCCATGGAACTCTGGGTTAATTTTTTTAAAAGATTTTTTAAATTTATTTTAGACAGAGAGGAAGAGAGAAAGAGAGGGAGAGAAACATCAATGTGTGATTGCCTCTCATGCACCCCCTACTGGGCACCAGACCTGCCCCCTGCAACCCAGGCATGTGCCCTGACTGGGAAGCGAACTGACAACCCTTTGGTTTACAGGCCCACACTCAATCCACTGAGCTACACCAGCCAGGGCTGAGTTAATGTTTATACATGGTGTGAGGTATGAGTCTAACTTTCTTCTTTTGCATGTGGATAGCTAGCTGTCCCGGCACCAGTTGTTGAAAAAACTCTTCTTTCCCTATTGAATTGCCTTTGTGTCTTTGTCAAAAAACAGTTGACTAAACTAAAAGAGTTAATTTCTAGACTTGCCATTCTGTTTCATTAGTCTGTATTTTTATGCTGTTCTTGATTACTGTAATAGCTTGGCTCTTTCTGCAAACGTCAAGTCTAGTGTTTAAGTGTTTCTGTGGTTGTTGGGGAAATTATTTAAGTACAAAATAGCAGAAATGGTTAATAGCTGTTATTCATGCAATGAAATAAGCCCCCATTGAAGCCCTTGCTGCCCTTTTACGTCACAGTGATGGAGTACACATCACACAATCTCCTCTCTCCCTCTTCTTTGCGTTAGAGCTTTATATATGTGTTTGTGTGCGTGCATGCTCTGACCTCTTGCACCTGTGCAACTTCACAGTATAATTTCAGTAATAGTCACATTTATAGCCTTAGAGTGGCTCAGCAGGTCCTCTTTACTCTCCTGAAGGATGTTTGACATTGTCCAAAGTGCATTCAAGGTGGTTTGGTGTGGAAGGCTTGTAATAACACTCGTTGACATTGGACTTGCCTGTCATGGGGACCATGGGTTTTAGAACTATCTTTAGCATTAATTGCCCCTAATGCACCATCATTTTTGACAGTAATGAGCTAAACAGGGGGTTATTACTCAGCAGAAAGATTGCATTTCCTGGAGTTAAAACATTTTTTGAGGTGTATGTGGCATGCAGCGCAGGCAAAGAAAGGACTTAGCGTGACTCACTGTGAAACAGGCTGAGCTGCATTTAGAGTGGCTGAACAATGCCCTTTGCTATTATGAAAACTAACCCTGCAGCGTTGGTTTAAAGGAAGAAGCAGCTAACCAACAGGGGTCCTACCCTGAACCCTTTACAGTAGAGCTTTGAAAAAAATTCCAGTGATTTTATTTCTCAGTTTGCTTTAAAAGCATAAAAATGCTTTTCTTTTAAATGTTTTCAGAGACCCGTTTGTAGTAAGACTTTAGGAGCAGAAAGACTTGTTTTAAGCTGCTCCCTGTTTAAGGACAGCCCTGCAGTGTTTCTGCGCAGTAAAGAAAGCTGCAGTTTAGGGGGCCTTTTAGAAGTAGGGTGGAGAGCAAACCCAAAATGCCTCAAGTTCACCGCAGTTCGCCGTTCCATGTATCTGCGTTGTTCGGGAGTGCTGAGGACGTTTTCATAGCAAACACGCAATTGAATCTTGATTAGCAAGCCTTAGTGACCACATTGTTGCTACAAGTTTGTAGTCAGGATTCTAAATGAAGACCTGAGGAGCCTTACACAAATTTTTAAACATCAGTTTGTGTATGTCTATCTGCCAAAAGGAAGAGTAATTATTTTTAAAGTCATATATATTGGGTGCTACTTTTTAATACAAAAATGTTTATAAAGAAAAGGTACATAACACACAATCTCATTGCTCAGATAATCCCTACTTTAAAAAAATAGGAGTAAAATATGCATGTAGTTAAAAGTTTCGAGGTACCAAAAGGTAGATAATGACATATAAGAGCCTTCTGTCAAACCTTCAATCCAGCCCTCAGAGGGAATCCATTATGAACCATGCCTGTCTGCGTAGCCTTTCCTACTGACACAGAGGGTGCATCCTATAAACAGTTGTGTTCTTTGCTTTGTTGGCTTTTGTCACACAGTAGAAGCTCTCAGCTTTCCTCTTGAAGGTCAGTTCAACTTGATTGCCCCCCCACTCCCCCCACCCCCACAATAATTCACCCAGTTGCTTAGACTTGGTGATAGGCAGTGATGTTAAATATAGTTCTGCCAATAAACAGACGGCCGTGTATTCAGAAGTAGGAGTCCATAGACACTTGTTCTTTTGAATTGCTCCACAGTAGTTCATAGTGTACATGTACCATTATTTTTTTAACTTGTCTCCTATTTATGGACATTTAGGTGGGACGATGATTTTAAGATCACATTTACATATTAAATGAGTGAGTCTTTAAGAGAATGAGTGACAGGAGTGAAGAGGAAATTATTTAGTTAACGTTGATGAAGAATGCTGAGTGATTAACTGTGAAGACAGATTGTTATTACTACTTAACAGCATGGGGTATTGCTGAACTCCTACCGCTCCAGAAACTGGAGGACTGCCTGAAGCCTCCTGCTGCACATTCTGTACTCCCTAGCCAGGGAGACCCCAGGGCCAGCGTGGGTCACAGTTGTTTCCTGTGCTTTTGTAGAACTTTGCACATCCCTCATTAAAGCAATAGCCTGATCTCTTTTAATTTAATTTTGCATATATGCTTCCCTTTAGGGCAGGAAGTACATCTTGCCATCTCTGTATATCCCCCGCACCTATGTGCCCCTTCTGCTCTAGGGGGATGTAGGGAAAGTGGTCTCAGGAGGTGTCTTGCTAAATAAAAGTCAGTAGCCTGATCAGAGCTCTTTGACTACTTTTTTAAATAAATACATTTTATTTATTTTTATTTTTTTATTTTTATTTTTATTTTTATTTTTTGCAAGTTTAAGATTACTTTTTTATTTACATATACATATATAAAAGCTTTATCTCATAAAAATATGCCCCATATTAAATAACTTTAAAGGTACATAATTATTTATATATAATGTTTTCAATCTAATTATCCATTACAGTGAATCCCTTTGGTCCCTGAACCTGCCTTTATTTCCTTTGTTAAGTCAGGATGCAGAATATGACTGCCCCACTGGGAAGGGCAAGAGTCAAGGGTCAAATAAATAAAATAAATACATTTTATTTATTTTTAGAGAGAGTTAGGGAGGGAGACAGAGAGTGAGAGAAACATTGATTGGTTGCCTCTTGCACACACCCCTACTGTGCGGACTGAACCCACAACCCAGGCATGTATGTGCCCTGACCAGGAATTGAACCAGAAGTCTTTAGCTTTGCGGAACGATGCCCAACCAATGGAGCCACATGGTCAGGGCTCTTTGGCTATTTCTTTGCTTGAACCTTCCACTCTTAGTTTTTCTTCAGTTGGAAGTGGTGTCAGTGCCTCTTTGGGTTGAGCTGTATGTAACAAAGCCCA
Source organism: Carollia perspicillata (assembly GCA_004027735.1). Lineage (NCBI taxonomy): Eukaryota > Metazoa > Chordata > Mammalia > Chiroptera > Phyllostomidae > Carollia > Carollia perspicillata. Next base: position 25,700 of record PVKM010006645.1, read on the forward strand.
CTCTGTTTTGAGCCCTGTGTAAGTTGTGAAGCTTTTTGCCCAGCATAGAGCCCAAAGAGCCAAAATGGAGGCTCCCAGCTCTCTCCTTGTGGAATTATTCAACTTGAAGGCTAACTATTCTCCTCCACTGCCATCATGTACTCAGTGGTCTAGAATCAGTGACAAGCAGTGATGCTAAATATAATTCTGCCAATAGGTGGCTGTGTATTCAGAAAGTTGGAGATAATATCTTTATAGCTTCTGGTAATAAATCTTTTCAGGTTTTTTTTTTTTTTAAGCACAGCAGAACACCCATACTCAATCTGATAATAATTGAGACTGTTGTCACAAAATAGTTATTATGGTGGCAGAATAGAAAGCTGCTAAAAGGAATTACTTGATAGCTATCTTTATCCTTTTTTAATTTTTCTTTGTCCTTGATTTGAAGCTGTCACACCTTGATAATACATTTTAGAAAAATGCTGAAACTATCCTTCAGTTATTTGCTCAGCTCTCTATCTGTCTGTTCCTTGGTCCTGACTTAGACTATAAGCCAATGGATTTGGCAAAGATTTCCCTAAGTATTACATTCAAGCTTATCAAATATTTGGGAGTCTCACAGATGTTTGCACATAAAAAGTTCCTTGGGTTTGTTTGCATAATTTGCACATTCAAGCTTATATTTTAAATTAAAAATTTCCCATGAATAGATTTTAGCATGTTTTCTGTCTCTTGGAATTTTACACTTATTTTAAATCTGATTTTTAAAATTTGTTTACTGGCATCAACAAACTCCTCTTTGGCAAAATGTTTATAAGGAATGTATAGAATTCAGACATGGGAAGGGTCAAGATGGCCTGGTTTGTGCCTGTAATAGACTCTCAATTTCAGTGCCTTAAAACAAAAGTTTCTTTTGGCCCATGATAGGTATCTTTAGTCTGTCAAATCGGAGCTCTGCTTCATGTTTTTCTTACTCTGGGACCCAGGTTTAAGGAGCAAGCCCCTTTCTCTTACACAATGTCCAAGTCAGAGGAAAGGAGAATCACACGCTGACTCTTAAAGCTTTTACTTGAAACCGACACACTTTACTCTGCTCACATTTCATTGGACAGAGCAAGTCACGTGGCTACACTTGCCTCTAGGGGAACAGGGAAGTACAGTTCTGTCACATGCTCAGGAGAACCGGAAGTACTTGGTGCATGGTACAGACACTGCCTTCGTATCTTAGGTCTTCATGGGCAGACACTCTGCTTGGCACAGAGTAGCAAGGTGCCTAAGATCATGGACTCACTTTCTTCACCTGAAATAGCACTACCTTATAGAGGTGTTAGGATTAAATGAGATAGTTTTTGTAAAGTCATTGTCTTTCACATAGTAAATGCCCAATAAACATCAGCTGTCATTACGTTTGAGTACTTACTGATTTTGATTTAAATTATTTGAAGGGTACTGCTTAAGGATTTTTTTCCCCCTTATTTATTCTAAAGGACACGAGAAAAAAATTCACTTTTTTTCCCTTTAAACATACACAGTCCAACCAAAGCTGAAGAAGGGAAGAAGGGATAAGAATTTGGGCCTCAGGATGGGATAGGTGGAAATCCTGCCTGGTTGGGTCAGTTTTACTAAAATCATTGAAGATTTCCTATCTTCGGAGTTTTTCATGCCTCCACTCACCTTTAAGAGAAAAATTTGGGGATGTGTGTTAATTCCTGGTTGACTTGGAGATTTCCTTTTGTTTCACTTTAGCTCAAAGTCAAGATCTCAACTGAAGTTGGCATCACCAATGTTGATCTCTCCACTGTGGATAAGGATCAGAGCATTGCCCCCAAAACCACACGGTAGGTGGGATGCCTCCTGGGCTTGAGCTGATCCCCTCTCGGTGCCCTTTCTGTGTCCGCAGTGATCCAGCTCACACCACTAGGGATGCTGCGTGGCATCCAAGCAGTTTGGGGGAGATGTCTATACCAGTGGTCAGTCCGGGCAAACCAGCCCACAAGATAAAGAGCTTACTTCAGAATGTAAGTCCGAGTCAGTGAGCTGTGTCACCAAGCACATTATTTAATTAAGATGACAGTTTTTTCAAGGACTTTCTCAGTGAAGGAAGCAGTGGATTTATATTCCGGTGTAATGTGTATCTTCATAGTCCTGAAGTTGCTGTTAGTGGCCTCATGGCAACTCTCTGATCCACACATGGCTGCAGAAAGTTGGAAGCCTCATGGGTCCTTAGAACTGAGATGGCAGACACCTAGCATTAGGGCTACAGTTCCCTTTCTCCAGTTCATAGAAAGTATCATCCATCTGCCATAGCATTTGTTCCTTTTTAACACAACCCTCTAAGTGACCATTAGCAACTTATCAGAGTTGGACCAGAATACTGTATGAGGCCCATTTGTCAGATCCTTATTTTGGGGACCCATCTATACCTCTGAGTATAGTCAAACCCCCACCTCAACTCAGTGGGGTGGCTATAGATGTCAAAGAAAGTAGATGAACCCTCAAGGCCATTTGGGATGTTACTAGCTAGAGCCTGGAAGGGAAGTGTTCACTTCTTTTATGTCCTGTGACAGGGCTGGGCCTTCTGCCTCTGGCTTGGATAGTTTCATAGTGACACTGGAGATTGCGGCATTATTGCAGTAGATTCTGCAATAATGTCTGTGCGAGTGCTTTGCAAAGTTTAATGTTCTATGTAGATGAGGAATTGGTATCATTCATAAGTAAATACAGAGCCTAAATACATAATAGAGCCAGGTGTGAGCTCTGTAACCGTTTGGCTTGTTCTGTCCCCTGGCCATTTTAACCTAAAATCCCAGGAAATAGCTGTGAAGAGAACAGTTTTCTCATCAAGACAGCCTTTTGAGAAAATGACTTTTTAAAATTCAGTTTCAGAGAGGACAATAAATCGAAACAGTATCTGGGAAAAATACAGCATTTTTAAAAAAGGAAAGAGAAGGCTCTGAGGACCATTCTTTTCTCTGCATGTCCTCCCCCCTCATCCCCCAGCCTTGCTCACATGTGCTGCTGACGCCGATCCTGTGCGTGTTCCTCCTGGTGGCTTTGCTGCCCTGCTCTTCAGTCCACCTGCCTGCCCGCAGGGGAGCACGGGAGCCCCACTGGCTCCTGACTTGGTTGACCTGACATCCTTAAGTCCTGGAAGTAAAAGCCTGGAGCATCTACATACAGCGTTTTCCCCAGACACTGCTAAAAACTGTGTGCTTTTCTCACTCCCAGCTTTATGAGTCCAATTCGCCTCCGGCCACAGACGATTTTCCACTTCAATCTGTCCACAACAGAACAGTGTTACAATGAAAGAGGGAAGATTAAGCAATGAAGTAAAGTTTGTGTTTTTCACTCTATTCTTAGATATATGCAGGTCCTTTCTGAAGATTTACTGTATAAATGTCTCTTTCAGGGTGACCTACCCAGCCAAGGCCAAGGGCACATTCATCGCAGATAGCCATCAGAACTTTGCTTTGTTCTTCCAGCTGGTGGACGTGAACACGGGTGCCGAGCTCACACCTCACCAGGTCAGGAAAAAGCGCAGACATTCTTTTGGCTTGAAACATTACAGTGCACTGGAGTTGTTGATCTGTAGATAACTGACTGGAGACAATTCCAAATTCCTGCTTTTAGACCTTCACTCTGAATCCTGACGGTCTATCGGGTTCTCCCAGGTGACACTCAGCCCTCTCTCAGTTACCTGTTGTAACCCTGAACCCAGAGTATACTCTCCTTTTTAAAAGATCAGCACTTAATTGAGGATTTTTTTCTTTCTGACAAAAAAAGAAACAAAAACACCAAAAATTATACATTAAAATAATTTTGAAAAAAGGAAAAACCTAGGCAGTAGGCCCAAGGCATGTTTTCGTTCTGGTCAAAGCAGGTTTTCCGTTTGTGGGAATCTGAAAAATAGTTCTCTTTTTAACTTGTGTCTACTTCATATTACGAAAACAATAGGCTTCCTTTAATTATTCTTTAAAAGATTTTCAAACCAGGCCCTCTCCCCAGAAACTCTGATAGGGTCTTGCGTCCTCTCAGGCATATCCTCCCTCACCTGTGTCGTCCCCCTTGACTGAAATTAACTGCTCTCAGCTCTGCCCCATCCACAGTTGTATCGTAAAGGGAAATTCAGATAAGTACGCTGAACTCTGAAAGACAGGAGAGACTGTAGGACCGAGGAGCCTTGGTTTAGGTGCTCTGTAGCAATACTTTAGCAAGAGCCGGCAGACCTGTGTTCCTGCTTGAGGCGTGGCTTCAGAGCAGACCTCTGAGGTGGGTGAATTTACTTGGAAATCTTTTGCTTTTCATTTCTCGTAGCTGCAGCAGCTGCGCTTATGCCCAGGCCCCAGAGTGGCTGCCTGTAGGACCACCGTCCTAGCGCTTCTCTGTTCCTCTCTCCCTTCCACCCCCGGGCTCCCAAGAGCTTGCTTGGTGCACTCGGTTAGGGCCAGGGCTCACCAGCTTTAAGCACTTCAACCTCTTAGCATTTTGTGTCTCATCTCAGAATGACCTTTACCAACCAAACAGCGCAAGGGTAGAAAAAATGCAAAGAAAGGAAGTTCTGAAACTAAATTGGGGAGCTTTGGGTTTGGGTTAGAGTTAGTGAGGGAATGTAACTTTAACTGAATACTTGCCTCATCCAAGGTTCTGTTTTGGAAACCATGGCTTAGAGACCTCCCAGGTAGAGATGGCGTTTTGCAGATGAGCCGGCTGCCACCTGCGCTTGGCTGTGACAGGAGGAAGCTCAGGCCATCCAGGCTGCTGAATCCCATTCTTGGCCAGGGCTCTGTAGTCAGGATGCTTCACATCTCTGGGCCCCTCTCCCTAAATACTTTGATGGTTTTTCATTGCCCAGGTGTAGAGTAACAAATGAGATTTGTTTTTTTTTCTGTGGATCCAGCTCTAGCTGTGTGGCCATGTAATTCAATTCAATCCATGCGCCTTGTGATCTATAAAATGGAACCAATAATCTACCTGCCTTGTCGAATTCTTTATTTTGAAACCCTTCTAAGAGCTCTGAGTGGATGTCATTTTTCTGCATTTCTAATGTGCAGAAACCTTCGTTTCTTATGTCATTGGGGGATAAGGTGAATAGACTGGTCCCATTGTATTGACAAATCAGCTACTGTTTATTGACTGGCTAGTGCATACCAGGTCCTGGGCTAAATGCTTTGCCTGCGTTATCAGGAATCTGCACACTACATGTTGAAGATCATCTTTGTATCTTAAAGATGAAGAAATCAAGGCACAAAGAGGTTAAGGAGCTTGCCCGGCTAATAAGTAGTGGAACCAAATCTGTCTGTCTCCAGAGCCTGGGCGTTCAGGGGCCCCAGGCTGCTCCGCTAGATCAGAGCGCTGCCTTGCTATCACTCGCACAGGCCTGCTCTGCTAAATCTTTAGCTGGAGGCACTAGGAAATTGAAAATGGGCCTCTTACAGTTCCACCTCATTTCCCTTCTTTTTACCCTCTGGTGAAGAAGTTAATTGGGCAGTGAAGTGGCCAAAAGGCTGGCAGGAAGAAATTGCAGCAACAGCAAAGGACTTAAATCATCCACAAACTGGGCACTCAGCCTCCAAGTAGTTGAGAGTTGGCTGCATCTCTAAGTTAAATTTCTCACACTAGCAAAAGTTATCTCTGCTCCCTGAGCTAGGAACCAGAGTAGAATGGCCACTCCTTGCTCTCTCCTGGGCAGCTCTGGAGAGCCCCGAGCTCCCACCATGATGAAGGAGCCAGCAGCCTGCAGCCTCACTGACTTTGTATTGAGCCCAGAGAGAGTTCTGAAATTACCAGATGAAACACAATATTATTGTTCCATCCAGACATTTGTCCGACTTCATAACCAGAAGACTGGCCAGGAAGTGGTGTTTGTTGCTGAGCCGGACAGCAAGAATGTATACAAGTTTGAGTTGGATACTTCCGAGAGAAAGATCGAATTTGACTCTGCATCCGGCACCTATACTCTCTACTTGATTGTCGGAGATGCCACTTTGAAGAACCCAATCCTGTGGAACGTGGTATGTGCCTAAATGCACCTTGGCCCAGACAAGAGTGACTGGGCCGTAGACAGACACACACAGCCCCCTCTTCAGGGGTCTGGGCTCTCTACCCTAGCTTTGCCTCCGCCACCCATGGGGCGGCAAACACTCGCTGTGCGGTGAGGGGCTGTGTGCTGTCACTGATAGGAATCTTAGGGGCATGCACATGGCCTGGCACAAAGTAGGTGCTTAGTGAATAGTGATTGATTGAATGCATGAATGAATGGATGAATGAAGTGTGTACATTTGCCTTGATGGGTACTTCACATTTCTGGGAAAGTTATACTGGAAGAAGGTTTTCATATTACATCAAAGCATTACAGGGGGTGTATAGATAAAGGCTGTGGCCTTTGAGATACGCTATAGCCTTGTGGGGTTGGGGAGGGGTAAGATTTGAGTTCCAGTAACAATTCAGGATGGTGTGGGACAGTGAATTGTAGGATATGCAAAATGCTATAAACTAATAATAATCAACATTTGCGTATCATGTTATAGTTTACACTGCTTTTCACCCACGTATCTCACCTTTGATTGGTGTGACAACAGAAAGTTTCTTGAAAGACGTGTCATTAGAGCCAGAGGTTGAAGAATTGCAAGGGTTGATCAGAGTAGTGTGTGGGGCAGGGGCGGTCACTGGGGAACGGCCTGCAGGAAAGCCCGACGTGTGTTCGGTGCAGTGCGAGCGGGCCCGTTTCACCGGCGCACCTGATGGGTCTGGTCAGCAGCAGTAGGCGGAGAGGTTGGAAAGGGAGCAGCGGCCAAATCACAGTCCTTGAGTGGTGCTTGGCACCCTCTGCGAGACACAGGGGCAGCTGCGTTTCTGGTGTTGTACTCAGAGCTCCCTTTCTTCTCCTGGACTTGGGGTTGCTTTTTGCCTGAGAGCACATTGTCATTTCTTCTTTTTTCTGTGGCTAAATCACACTTCCCAGGGACACAGACTGTTTTCTGATTGCAGCTGTAACAGCTTGAGTACTGGCTGAAGTTTTTGTATTAAAGCAGCTCTGTGGGGCTCACTAGGCCAGTCGAAAATTGGAACTCTTACTCTAAAAAGCATTTTCAACGAATACTTATTTTGTTCTTGAAATTTTTACTGCCTCAAATGTGTCAACTAATAGATTGGAAGTGGTTAGGCTACTTGGAGCTTTTTTCAGTTATAGTCCTGGGTGTGGGAAGGGAGTGCTATCATGCTGACGAGTCTCATTACCTTCTCTGCCCCTGTGCCTTTAAAGACTGCTCTTAACTTTTCAGGCTGATGTGGTCATCAAGTTCCCTGAGGAAGATGCTCCATCGACTGTCCAGTCTAAGAACCTTTTCACCCCCAAACAGGAAATTCAGGTATGTTTCAAGGGGCTTCTCCACTAAGCATGGAGAAGGAATGTGAAATGGACAAAATGACAGGACAGCAGACCCCTGGATGGTGGCACTCTGGTCCCTACTTTACCCTCTTTGTATAGTGCTTTATACTTTGGCCCTCACCACCCTGTGAATTAGGCAGAGCGAATATCCTAGAGCTGAGAAAGCAGGCCCAGAGAGCCCAGTGACCAGCTTCCAGAAAGCAGATAATTGGAGACAATCTCGGAACCCGAGTCTGTTTTTCCTAAACATCGGGAGGTACATCCCTGAGATCACTGCTGAATAGCTATAGCAAAGCTGGGTTTGGCTTGCTTTCTCTCTGTTTCTGCAAAATCGGGGCCGATGGGGCCAACGGGGCCATAGGGGCGACAGGTAGAACACTCACCTGGGGTGGCAGGGCTTTCCTCCCCAAGGCAAGTCCTTCCTCTTACGGGATTCACCTTCCTTGCACACAAATACTAGCCGTTCCTGCCCAGCCCAGTCCACAGGATTGCTGTGAGGATCAGAGTAGATCATGGATAAGGCAAGAAAGGCACTGAAAAGTTTCCGAAGCACTTTACAAAATAAACACTAATTGTTAAACACTTTGAGCCCTGGTTAAGAAAACTGAGGTGGATCCACCCAGTGAATTATTTTGCATTCATGAGAAAAAATGTTATTGTAGTAACGTGGAATTGTACATGTAAATTAATGTTGAAGTGTTCCAAGCAGACTACTTACTCTTATTTCACCATTTAAAAAAGAACAAAGGCTGCCCTGGCTGATGTAGCTCAGTGGATTGAGCATAGGCCTGCAAACCAGAGGGTCACTGGTTCAATTCCTAGTCAGGGCAAATGCCTGGGTTGCGGGCCAGGTCCCCAGTTGGGGGTGTGAAAGAGGCAACCACACATTGATGTTTCTCTCCCTCTCTTCCTCCCTCCCTTTCCCTCTCTAAAAATAAATAAATAAAGTCTTAAAAAAAAAAAAAGGCCCAAAGGATACAGTAGCAGGACTCTGCTAACACCAGTTAGCTGATTTGAGTGAGGGAGTTAGAGTGATAGACCGTGCCACCCCAGGAACCCAGAAGCATTATGAAATCCCAGAGTCCTGCCTTGGATGTGTCACTCGGGCCACCCATACGCCTGGGCACCCCCTTTGCTCCTGGTGAATGCCACTTGATGGATTGCCTATCCCCAACCTCTAAATGGCAGTGAGTCTTTGAAGGGATAAAGCGGGTCAGCCAGGTAGTGAGCTGGGACTAGTGTAGTGTCTTTGAAAGGAGACCTCTGGGGTCAGAAGCCAGCACTGAGAAGAGCAAAAGGCCAGGTGACCACTCATGGTCAAGGGCTTTTAGCATCCGGGAGACAGTTCCTCATTTTGACTGCTCCTGGCATTTCTGTCCTTGGTCAACGTGGCAGCCCCTTCTGGGTAGGGCATGTTCTTAAATACTCTTGGTGTGATTTCTTTTGGCAGCACCTGTTCCGTGAGCCTGAGAAGAGGCCCCCCACAGTGGTGTCTAATACGTTCACCGCCCTGATCCTCTCGCCCTTGCTCCTGCTCTTTGCTCTGGTGAGTAGCCGTAATTAGCATGGGCAGCGTGTGTCTGGCGCCAGACTCAGCAGATGTAGCTGCTGCAAAGAAGGCTTTGTGCTCTGGCCTCAGCACAGCTCCAGAGGGGTCTAGCAGCTGTGACCTGCACTGATGGTCAAAAAGTTTTAGAATGACTGAAATTCCCCAGTGTAGGGAGCAGCCAGATAAACTCCATTAACGAGGGGCATGAGAAAGTACCTGCTGGCCATCAAAAATGATAAAGGTGTATGGACTGGGATGCTTTCTGTAGGAATGTTCAGATGAGGTTAAGTGTGACAAAACCAAGGCCTAATTGCTATAGCTGTATAAAGACAGAGTACAGAGACTCTGCATTTCTGTGCCATTCGGAGCATAAAACCAAGCAACCTATAGTCCTCATGAAAGCAAGTTTTGAATAAATTATTGTATATCCAAACGATGGAATATTATACAGTTTATTAAAAGAATGGATAGGTTTATGTGCTGATATGATGAGATTGCCAGGGTGTCTTACTGAGTGACAAACGCAAGGGATAGAATAGTATGTTTAGTATGGTCATCTTTCTGTGAAAGCCTTTATTAGTGTTGGTCATCTCTAAGGAGAGGACTTTGTAAGGGAGTTCAGAGAAAGGAACATTATACCTTTTATATTTTAAAGTACCATTTGAATTTTTTTTTACCAAGTGATTTTTTTTCTCTTTTTAAAAATTGTAAACATGGATGTATATCATTAAAGTTCATAGAGTTTTGAGAACTCTTTGGAAGACTCATGAGATCTTACTTTTAGAAAATTGCCTATGTTCCTAATTCATTCATTGACTTTAATAAAAGAATTACTGGTCAATCCAAATCTGAAAGGCACACAACAAGCTTTCAGAAATCAGACCCTAGGGTATGGACACCTGTTTGAGTGATCAGAATTTCCAGAAGGCACGGAACCCACAGAAAGAGCATGCATCCCACCGGCTGCGGGTGGGTATCTTACCAATATGTAGAGAAACCAGCAGGGGTGCCAGTTAACTCCACACTTTCTGACCCTTCAGCTTCATGGGTCCACCTGTTTTAAAATAAAAAATTTTGCTGTAATTAAAAATGATGTTCAGGTTCGAGTTACCCAAGCACATTTGAGAGCAGGCGTTGGAATGCCTTTCTAAAGAAAAGAGGGAACAATTTTTGGACTTAGAATAGAGTAGTTGTCACTTGGAAAAATTCCCAGTCCATCAAGTATGCATGAACTTTTAAGCCCTTAGGGCTGTTCAACGGACTAGCATTGACTTGCCATGTGTCGCCTCCCTTTTAAGTTCTAATGTCTTTTTAATTTATTTCTCTTCATCGTTCAGTGGATCCGGATTGGTGCCAATGTCTCCAACTTCACGTTTGCTCCGAGCACGATCATCTTTCATCTGGGACATGCTGGTAAGCGCTGCCGGCTGCTAATTCCATTTAACCTCCTGTGACATTTAGCCTGCCCACACAAACACCCCGTAAAGTAGACCCACAACCTATTAACTGTAATGACTTAATAGTATAACATTTCCCTCTTCCTCCTGGCCTTTTAGGACAGTTAATATGATGATAAACCTGTTTGGGCCGTCAGCTTAGAACAGCTGTCATTAGGTTGGGTTTCATTGTACCAGGCTACTGTTGGCAGGCCATTTACCCTCATTTAATAGCCCTGTTCATTTCCAGAGATTACTCACTTACTGTAGCTTTACATTGAGCCATCCTCCTGGATGAAGAGCATTAATGCAGTTTCCAAAGATTATCTTTCTCCACCATATTGATCTTCACATTTGCTGGCGGCTGTATCTGGGCAGTAATAGAAAACAGTTGCTTCCCCAGGCAGACACACTGTCCTGCACTGTTCTCTTGAGCAGTCAGGACCTAAACGTAACAACACAGTCCATTTGCAAATCAGCTAAGCCTTCCAGAAACTTTGGACACCACTGGATTAGTGGTGCCTTGCATTTCACAAAGTCTTCAATATTCTTTTCTCATTTCCTTGACTCTTGCAGGAGTCCCCCTCTTGTGTCCAAAGTGTGCGACTCCTGTAGAGGTCCGTAGATGAATCCCTTGAAATTACAGGCAAATGTGTGTCTGTTCTTTTCTGGGGAAAGATTGAGTCTGTAGCTTTGATCAGATTCTCACAGGGGCCCATGACCTCAAAAATGGTTAAGAACCCCCACTGAAGTTTATCTGACATCCTTCTGGGCACGATCAACAGGATGACCTTTCTCTTTAGCCCAGTTCCTGGAGTCAAGTGATAGCCATCCTGGGTCAGGCCGAGAACAAAGGCTAAGATGAATGTGTTTGCAGTCAGGACTTTTCTTGCCAGAGTGTGCACGTCCCCTGTTTGATTCTCATCGAGCCCTGATGGGGGTGACTGGGGTGGGAGGTGTGGTCCGTGTGTGACGGATGAGAGAATTTAGGCTCAGAAAGAGTCAGTGGCCAGAAGGGCAGAGCCTGGACCAGAACCCTGGGCTTTCAGCGCCCAGAGGCCGGAGCCCTTCTCACTGGCCTCTCTTCTCAGTCCTCTGCGCTTCCCTCCTTGTCACAGCGGCCAGTTATCCCTAAATTCTTTTTAATAAAAGGAAATTATTTAATCCTGTATACTTTTATTCAGCATTTGAAAAATAAAATGAGTCCAAAATGTAACATGACAGTAACGTTTAAAAAAAACAAACAAAATTTTAAAAACCTGCAGAGAAAAGGTAGCTGAGATCTGGCTGGCTTTTCTCTGGATTTCTTGGTAGCCAAGGCTTAGAGGCGAGAATATTGAGTTACCTATATTTCGGTGTTGGGTAAAAGGAATCAAACAAGCTGGTCTAGAAATGGCAGGCATTTTTAGGATCCAGCAATTACTGCTCCCTGCTGTCCTTTGCCCCAGCGTCACTGGGGCACTCCGGTGTTGACACTGTTGTCACTGTTTCACTCCATCGGCCATCGTGACGCTGTTTTGTAGCTATGCTGGGGCTCATGTACGTCTACTGGACTCAGCTCAACATGTTCCAGACCCTGAAGTACCTGGCTATCTTGGGCAGTGTGACGTTTCTGGCTGGCAATCGGATGCTGGCCCATCAGGCGATCAAAAGGTAAGGCCAGGGGTGGGCCACGGCCCCAGAGTGGGATTTGGAAATATTTGTGTCAGCTGTGCTCCCCCCCAACTCTCTGAATTAGGGTACATGGCAGAAAGTTCATATTCCTAGGACCATGTGTGACACATTAGTCCAGCCCGATACAGAAGCCTCTTTAAGTCAGAAAAGGGTCTCAGTGGTCAGCTTTAAATGTTTTAAAACCACATTAGAACAAGAGAAGAGTGTAATTACTTTATGAAGATTAAAATGGTTAGAACGCATCAGAAGATCGTCGTTAATGTGCTGGCTGTGTAAAAATGTTCTGCCACAGAGAGCCTCGCCCCTTTCCCTGCTCTGGGGAGTTTCTCCTCTGTAGCCTCCGACAGGCGCCCAGGGCTTTTCCTCCTGAGCATGAGGTCCATGCGCTTTCCCCAGAAACTGCCGCCCTGCTCAGCAGGCGATGCCATGTGCCCAAGAACCAGACAGTCTTGATCTTAGGTTCACACAATGATCAGATCTCTGTGTGATGGCAGCTTGACTCTTGAACCTGGATTAGAGGCAAATTTATATGTCTCATAAGTGTTTGTCATTGATCTGACTTGGGTGATTTCAGCCACGTAAATGCCAGTAAGAAAAGGTCACCTTTGGAAGTTAGCGTTTTCAGACGTGCCCTGCTTTCTCCTTCTAGGACTTCTGCAGGGAGAATGTAATTCAGTAGTGTGCCCTCCAGAAAGGCTGCCAGTTCAGTTGGTCAGTCTGGGAGGCGCTTCCTCGGAGACCATTAGTGGGCTGGAGAGCCACACATTTCGTCCCTGCCCTGCCCGGGTCTCCATCATGAGCTTTCTGAGTGCCTCACCGAGGAGACCCGGCCCCGACGTGCTCCTGGACTTCCCTGTAGGAAGCCAGAGTCCACCAGAGCTTCCCTTAGCACTGGCAGTGGCAGCCGGTTCATTTTGCTGCCCCTGCAGCAGCCTCACCTTGGCAGCTCTGCGTTGCATCTGAGAAAGGGCCAGGGCCTCGGCCGTTCCTTCTAAGCAGAGCCCTGTTCCCTTGCAGCAAGCAGTCTAGGCCGCGGGGAGCCAAAGGCCATGCTCTGGTGAGCTCTCTCTTTTCTGGAGTTGGCCACACGAGATGAACAAAATCAAGGGGAGACGGGCGGAAAACATTTAATTTAGATCCTTCTTGTCATGAATTCCTAATCTGCAATCCTAGAATTGTGTCTGTTGCTGGGGAAAGAGACCACGATTCTCATCTCCTCCCTTCCCCCTGCACACCCCCCCTACAGAAAGGTGAAGCCCAGGCTTACCTTGCCCTCTGTGTGAATCCTGGAATGAACACTGCCACCGGGAAAGTCAGTGGCCCTAACAGAAGCTCTGGTTGGGTGTTTGCCATTTCTTTCCCCAGCTTATTTTCCTTCTCACTGTCCTTTCTTGATTCTCAATCCCTCTTTCCTTTGGCAGGATCGCTGCAGAGCAGAGCAGTAGATTGGCAAAATATAGGACATTACGGTAACGACGAAGGGCGGTCTCGTCCCAGAAGCAGGGCCCCTTTCCCATCTTGCCTGCCTCATGCATGTCAGTCACTTACCGAGTGGCGGCCCCCTCGCCCCTCCCCACCCCTCCCTCAGCCAAAGATGAACGCTGAGGCCATTTTCCCACTTCCTGCCCAGGTGGTGACAGGCCTTAGGCAAAAGCCCAAGCCCCTTGACTTAGCCCAGCTGCCGGGGGGCCGCAGCAGAGCTGCCTTGACCTGGCTTATACTACGTGACTCCATCCTCCCTTATGTCCCAAGGGGTACTTTGTAGACAGTAGCCCCTCTGTCTGTGTTCATAGGTGAACAGAGATGAGGGTAAGACAGGCCCAGCCTTGGACTTCTTAAAAGGGAACCCCATCTGGAGCATCTAAATTCATCACATGGTGGTCTGATGACATATCCTGGCACACCTTGTCACTGTTTCTAGGACTGTTTGTGACACGGATTTTTGGTTGGGCCAAACAGTGTGGTTTAGTGAGACTAAATTACGGGCTGGATGGCCGCAGAGCAAAATGAGTATCCGAATCCAGGTTCCTAGAGCTTAGGGTGTGGGTCGGGCTGCGGCCCGTGTGACTGAAACGTTGTGTGAAGTACCACCTGTTCTCCGTGCAGGTGTTAGTCCTCGGACAAGGACGGAAGTGGAAGCGGGGTGACGGGAGGGGAGGAGAGGAGAGCGTGTCGGATGCTTCGCTGATCAGCTCCCTAGACCAGGGGTTGGCAAAAGTTTTCTGCAAAGAGCCAGAGAGCACTCCAGGCTTCGCAGGCCATACAGTCTCTGTTAGAACTCCTCAACTCTGCCGCCGAGATGTGAAAACACCGCAGACTGAAAACAAATGAGCAGGGCTGTGTGCCAATAGAACTTTACTTAAGAAAACAGGCGGTGGGCTGGATTTGGCCTGTGGCACATAGTTCGCTGACTTCTGTATTAGACCAACAAAGAGGAGGGAGCGCCCTCTGGCTGATGGGGCTCCATGGGTTGAGCTCCAGCCAGCCTGCAAACCGAAAGGTCGCCAGTTCAATTCCCGTTCAGGGCACATTCCTGGGTTGGGGCCCAGGTCCCCGGCCGGGGGAGGCATAAAACATGATCAGTGTTTCTTGCATCGATGATTCCCTCCTTCTCTTTCTCCCTCCTTCCCCTCTCTCTAGAAATAAATAAATGAAGTCTTTTTTTAAAAAGAGGAGGGAAGTGTTTGGATTTTCTAGTCATGTTCCCTCTCATCCCTTGCTGTGGAAATGGCTCTCCCTGCCAGAGCGATGAAGCCATCTAATTTTTAATCCTGCGAAAATGAGAAAAATCAACAACAGCGTAGACTGGAGAGTCTTTCTCTGATGTGTGAGCATAAGTGGGAGCATCTAGTCCTCAGCATGGAAGAGACTGCATTTGCCTTGGGTTTTTTTTTTTTTTTTAGGTTTAATTTATGTACAGTAACATTCATCCTTTTTAGTGTACAATTTTGTGACCCTTGACAAACTAACACAGTAATGTGAATGCCATCTCAGTCGAGATATAGACCATTTCCACACCCCCGAGAGTGCCCCCGTGCCCCTTCTTAGTCCCACTTCCCACCCTCATGCCCTGGCTGTTTCCGTCTGGTTTTGTCCTGCATTGTACTTGCTCTGTTGGATGTGCTTTCAGAACTGGTCCTTTCCGCTCAACACTGGGCTCTTTAACTCTTTACACTGACGAGGGGTTGATTTTGTTTTTCTTGATTTCCAGATAGTCTGCCCCACCCGGTTAGCCCCAAATCATACTGCTTGAAAGAGAGGAAAGTCACTTGGTTATTTGGGTGTTTAGGACTTTCTGAAGTTGGGACCTGGGGTTTGGAAGGTGGTTTTGATGTGAGGACAGACATGGGTTTGGCCGGGTGTGACTTCTTGGCCGAGATGGGCCACTGCCCCCCACGCTGTTCCTGTTTTGGGCCCAGGCTCTCTTCTCCGCGTGACCGTTTTGGAACGCACATTTTAAGGAACCTGGGAACCTCCGAGTGTTGGTAGGAGATTAGGGGCACCCACTTCAGCCGTCGGGATTAGTTCTGGGCCTGCGTGTGCCCCTCGGAGCTGCCGAAGAGGACTGGAGCCAGCCATTCTGCAGGGCTGTGTCACCACGCTGGCCCTCAGCCCTGGCTCCGGCCGCCTGCCAAGGACGGCGTCAGCACCTGCCTCTACGTGCCGGGGCCGCCTGAGCACGAACTGGCTGCCATTGCCCTCCTGGTTGCCGTGTCGAGCTTGTGATCTTCGCTCTCGTGTTTCCACATTACTTCTTGGAGTCGAGGGAGAGGCAGCCTTGGGAAAGAAGGAGTAAAGAGATCGAGCGTTACTGGTTTTTCCGCCCTTAAAATTTTTCTGTGAGCTGAGTCCCATTTTTGAGAATCGTTCTTACCTAGGTTTAGACGCAGATTCTGACCACTGGCAAGAAGGCGACTGCGCGCAGGTTTCTGTGCTCAGTGATCAGAGCACCGTCTGCTAAGTGACGTGAGGGCCGGATGGGGGTTGGCGGACCTGGCGTCTGCGAGATTGAAGATGTGCGTTCTCGACACCGTCCTTTCCGTTCAGCTGCTCAGAACTGACCCTGCCTTTTGAGCCTCGCACCGTGAGAGGTGTGCCGGGATTGCCTCATCTCCTTCCGTTTTCACCCGCCACTTTCTTTCTTAGTCATCGTCCGGTTTGTGGCATTGTTTTTATTTAAGTTGTCATCAGCTTTAGTTTAGTTGTCTTCCACGCTTGTGGAGTGAGATGGGGCATAAATAAATAGAAGTAATAGAAAAGGGTTATCCCTTCATCAGCGGGGTCTCACAGTGGGAGAGCGCCTTGGCCTCTCTGTCGGCCAGTTAGGAGCTGGAACAGAGAGTCGAAACCTTCAGTAATTTCGTGTCTGTCTCCAATTTCTTTCAGGACAGCGCATTAGTCCCAGCAGAAGAAAGGAAAGTCCAAAACCCGAAATGAATGTCAAGAAGAGGAGTCAAGAACAATTCAGTTTGAAAAGGGGAATGAAAAAAATACTGTGTTCATAAAGAAGAAAGTTGACATTGTGGTTACACTTTGCTCGTTTTTCTGTTGCCCACACAGCCGGAGGGGCCAGACACTCTGTTCTTCAGCAGGACGCCCCAGCAGGACGCTGTGAATACACCTAACTTATCCTAACGTTGCATTGGAAAAGTTGAAGTCTGTAAAAAGTCTGTTTTGGAATAAAGAGAATAATGGGGACAGAGGCCCGAATGAGAGTTTATTGTAGTACTTTTGGACCCACGGGACTCCTGAGTTGCGTGCATGAGGACTTAGTTGGGAAGTGTTGACACAGTGGCCAGGTGTTTTTTAGGCCCTTTCACATTGGTCCTTCCCACCTGGAAAAACCACTGTCCTTTCCTCCCCAGCCCTGGTTACCAGCCCTGTTGGTGTCTGAAGGCTCTCCTCTTTTGCCTTGAAAGTTTGGTCTCGGCATTCAGTGGGGAAGGGAAGGGATTGTCTTAGAAGAAAGCTAACCCCATGAGTGACCTTAGGCTTTTAGAGGACCTCACACATCTCAAGAATGCCTCTTGTGAAGTTGTGCCCAGGACCACTGTTGCGTGGAACGTTATGACGTCACTTAGAGAAGTAATACTGAGTAGTGTGGTGAAGCAAATAGACGGAAGAGTCAGGCACCTGTGTTACCACTTACTGGGGTGAGGGACTTCGGGCAGTGGCCTAACTTCTCTAGGCCTCCTTTGTTTCTTCAGTAAAAGAGAGTTAATGACCTCATCTGACTGAAGGAGTTTCGTGCATCTGAAGCTCTTGGCACAGTCCTTGACATCTTTCCAAACTGGCCCGAATACTTGGGCTCATTGCCCCTAATTCTTTTAATTGAAACATAGCCAATACATTTAGATAACTTTCAAAATGTGGCTGATCCTAACAGTATTGAATTGGGGGTAGAGGTTATTTTATTCAGATTGCTTTCCAAGCTGGACTTCCCCACAGTGAGGAAATCGGAGTTTGGATTGGGGGAAAGCAGATGGCGACACTGAAACTCCGAGCTAGTTCGGAATGGGCTTCTGCAGGCAGGAGGGCCCTGTGGGCAACGGGAGGGCTGCCTCCGAGCTGGGAGGGAGGCCGCAGCTTCCCAGAGGGTGCAGGCTGGTGGCCCGTACATATGCCGTATTTGATCCAGTGTTTTTTTTCTTTATTAGTAGCTAACATTTACAAACAGAAAGTTCGTATACAAATCTAGGTTTGGAATATTGGATTCAGAGTTGGCAACAATCGGCTGCACCTGAATAGCAGTGCCTCCCTCAGGAGGAGCCCCGCCCCACACGGGCTGTTCGTCCTCACACCACACGTGCTGTTCCACCTGCCAGCTTCACTCCCGCGGACGCACGACTGGAAGCCTTGCTTTTAAAACATGTTTAGCTTATCCCCCCTTTCTGGTGTCCGCTATG
>PVKM010006646.1:0-42500 GCA_004027735.1 Carollia perspicillata
TGGCAAAGGAAATAGACTTCCAGGAAGTCCAGGAAGCTCAGAGAGTCCCAAAGAAGGTGGACCCAAGGAGGAACACACCAAGGCACATCATAATTACATTAGCCAAGATTAAAATGAAGGAGAGAATTCTAGAAGCAGCAAGAGATAAGGAGACAGTTACCTACAAAGGAGTTCCCATCAGACTGTCAGCTGATTTCTCCAAAGAGACCTTACAGGCAAGACGGGGCTGGACAGAAGGATTCCAAGTCATGAAAGGCAAGGACCTACATCCAAGATTGCTCTATCCAGCAAAGCTTTCATTTAGAATGGAAGGGCAGATAAAGTGTTTCTCAGATAAGGTCAAGTTCAGGGAGTTCATTATCACCAAGCCCTTATTATATAAAATGTTAAAGGGACTTATCTAAGAAAAAGAAAATAAAAATATGTATAGTAAAATGACAGCAAACTCACAATTGTTAACAACCATACCTAAAGCAAAAGCAGAAGCAAACTAAGCAAATAACTAGAACAGGAACAGAACCACAGAAATGGAGATCACATGAAGGGTTATGAACAGGGGAGTGGGAGGGGGAGAGAGGAGGAAGAGGTACAAAGAAGAAGTAGCATAGATGGTAAATCGAAAATAGAGAGGGGGAGTGTAAGAATAGTATGGGAAATGTGGAAGCTAAAGAACTTATAAATATGACACATGGAAATGAACTAAAGAGGGGAATGTGGGTGGGAGAGGGTGTACAGGGTGGAGGGCAGTGAGGGGGGAATGGGACAACTGTAATAGCATAATCAATAAACTATATTAAAAATATAAGATACTTGTTTCCTGAGGGTAAAGGCAGTGGACAAACTTTCTAAATAGTTTTAGCTTTCAGTCGGCATGCAAGTTAGTGTGGATGTGAATATGGTATCTGAAAACATCTTGCGGAGGGAAGACATGGAAGAATACAAGTGGTAAGCTTGTTTGTAGAAGGTACATTATAGGACTATAATATCAAATCTTCCATTCTCCCTGGATGAGCAATTTGTATAGTGGTGAAGAGGAAAGCTCAGCAAACAGGTATCTGCATTTAAATCCCAGGGGTATCACCTTCAACACATTAGTCCATACCTCTCAGCCTCAATGTCTTCGCCTGTAAAATAGGCCTTTTAATAATAATGCATGCTTCACAGGGCTCTGATGAGGTTTGAAGAAAACATATAGTGTGCTTCCAATGGTCCTTGGCACGTTGGGAGTGCTCACTCAATGTAAGTTAGTATCATTAGTGTTTGATCATATACTATAACATATAAAATGAAATCAATTTAAGTCATAAAAAGATAGTTATCTTTTTAAAATTATGGTTCTTTAAGCATGGTTTCATATGTAATTCTAGTTGATTTGGTGTTTAATGGTTTGTTTCTATAACTTTCTGCTTTGCATCTGTTGTTTTCACTGCTGCCAGCTCACCCTCACTGAGGCGTGGGTTTTACATAAAAAGTTTTATGAATACCTCATGGAACTGCTGTCTGCCTCTGGCTTCATTTTTCTTTCTCTGCTCTTTGAACCACATCATGTTCTCTCAGCCTTTCTCTGTATTGCTGACTGTGGAGCTGGCCTGCAAATTTCTAGAAGTTGCCTTTGCTCTAAATGTCCTCTCAGCCACCCATGCCCCCAAAGAAGGCTGCAGTGCCCTAACCCACAACCCTGTCCAGGCTTCTGAAGGGAGAATACTGCCAGTCAGATCCACAACCTCACTGGTCCCCACTCTTCCACCCCCACCCCTACCTCGAATATTCCAAGGAGACAAATATTGAACAATGCCTGCAATGATTTCAAACTTCCAAACCACTGTCTTCCAAAATGGAGGTCGTAAAACTGTGTTCCATGATCAAATCCAGGCCTTTGCCTGTTTGTATGGACCTTGAGGTAGAAATGGATTTTACATTTTCAGAAGACTCTAAAGGAAGGAGAAGAATGAGGTACAGAAGAAGAAGGAAGAGGAAAAGAAAAGGGTGGAAAAGGGTCCTGGTTGGTGTGGCTCAGTGATTGAGCATTGGCTTGACAACCAAAAGGTCACCTGTTTGGTTTCCAGTCAGGGCAAATTTCTGGGTTGTGGGCCAGGTCCCTGGTGGGGGGCATGCAAGAGGCAACCACACATTGATGTTCCTCTCTTGCTTTTTCTCCCTTCCTTGCCCTCTCTCTAAAATAAATAAATAAAATATTTTTTAAAAAGAAAGAAAAGGAAGAGAAATAAAGAAGAAAAATTATGCAGCAGAGACTGTATATGGCACATAAAACCTAAAGTGTTTATTATCTTGTGATTTCCAGAAAAAGATTACTCACACCTGCTCTGAAATACAGATTTCATCTTTTTAGGTCTCCCTTTTTTGTTTCCATTTTCTTTTTTTATTAAGTATATTTTATTGTCCATGCTATTATAATTGTCCCATTTCAACCCCTTTGTCCACTTCCTCCCAGCACCTTTATTCCCTCCAGCAATTCCCCCCTTGGTTCATATCCATGGGTCATATGTATGAGTTCCTTGGCTTTTCCACTTATAGTATTCCCAACGCCCCCTGTCTAATCTGTGCCCACAAACTATGCTCTTTTTTATTTCTAATTTTTAGAGAGAAGGGGAAGGAGGGAGAAAGAGAGGGAGAGAAACATCAATATGTGGTTGACTCTTACACACCCCCTACTGGGGACCTGGCCCACAACCCAGGCATGTGCCCTGACTGGTAATTGAACCTTCAACCCTTTGGTTCTCAGGCTAGCACTCAGTCCACTGAGTCACACCAGCCAGTACTTTTTTAAAGCCCTTTTAGAAAATCCTCCCATGGCTCCCCATCATGCTTAGGATAAAGTATTCCCTCCATCATTTGACCTTGTTTGCCACTTGGCATTTAACAATTTGGCCTCCACATACACACTCTCTCTCTTCATGAAGCTTTGAAGTCCTCAAACTTTGTGAACACACCGTTGGCTGTCATTCCTCTGTGCCTTTCTAAATACTCTCTCTTCTCCCTTGAGTGCCTTTCTCCTCCCACCCACATAGAAAACTCTTACTTGAGGATTCAGCTAAATTGTCACCTCCTCTCTGAAGTCTTCCCTGACGCACCCAAGAAGAATTGAGGTGCTCTCTTCTGCAATTCCACAGCACTTAATTACACTGTCTACTACTGCACTTATCGTATTGCTCTCTGAGCCACCACTCTCAGTTGTGAACCAAACTGTTTTTCATTTCCTTCTGCCTGTTTATATCATATGGCCAGACTAAAAACAGTTCTGTGTTTGAATTTAGTTCTTCTATTTACTGTTTACTTAATTCAGGAGAACAGGAAAGACAGACCAACAGTCCTGCATTAGAAGTTTTGTTAGACTATTGACAAGAATATAGCCCAGGTCCAGAAAATGGTTTGAGAAATAATGAAAACATTACATGTGGAGTGAAGATATCTTAATAATATTCTTCAAATACAATAAGACTTTATTTTGTGGACATATTAGGCACTCCATTCCAAGCAAATTGATGCTATTTTAGGAAGTATCCTGCCTGACCTTCTGACATAATTTAAGGAATAAAAGTGGAAATAGACAACAATAAAATAAGTGGCTAGTCAATGGGAAGTTTGAAAAATCTACACAGATGTCTACAATGCTCTAAATGACACATTTATTCTTAAAAATCAATTAAATAATAAATAAGTTATAATACAGGGTCCAGCAAAAATAATGCCCCTTTTTATTACAATATCTTTTATTACAAAATAGTAAGCATGGAATTCTGTAACATAACAATATCACACTCAAGCACACCATAAAACATTTTATGTGAAATGTTAAAATTAAAACTATAAATTATTACACCCATATTATTACCCTACCAACCACACTCAAACAGGCCTTCTTCTGCAAGACTCTGTATATGCACCATACTGAATTCTATCAAAAAGTTAATTGGGTGAGATATTAATATGGAAAAAAAGCTAGTGGGAGAAAATATGCAGAAACATATATACTACAAAGTTTTATGTCATTTACTCAAAATAAAAGATAAAACATCCTTTGTGTGTACATTCGTATGTGTAAGTAAATGCATAAAATTGTGTGGGATTGCCTGGTTAATCAACAAGTTTGTTTCCTCTGTGAGGGAGAGAGGGAAAGGACAGTGAGAGAGCTGAGTTGGGGACTAAGAATCTGGACAAAGGACATCGTAACTGTCAACTCTAGTTGTAAATTGCTTGAATGTTAAACAATATTTAGTACATTTTCTTTTTGTCAATTTAAAGTGAAATCAATGGAATATCAATTTAAATCATATCCAAATCCAGTAACACACAACATCTCTATAGGACCTAGAAATATAAGTGATATATTATTTTTCTTTATTTTTATTGTTTACACTATTACAGTTGTCCCCATTTCTCCCACTTTTTGCCAACTTCCACCCAGTCCCTGCCCGCCTTCCCTCTGACCATCACCTCACTGTTGTCTGTGTCCATGGGTCATGCATAGATGTTCTTTGATTAATCCTTTAATCTTCTTTCATTCACTCCCCCAACACTTCTCCCCTCTGACAGTGGTCAGTCTCTTTCATGCATCCATGCCTCTGTTTCTATTTTGTTCATTAGATTCCACATATAAGTGAGATCATATTTGTCTTTCACCAACTAGCTTACAGTCAACTTAAAATATCTTTCTTGGAATAAATATATATAATGAAAGGTGATCATAGGTGCCGAATTTCAGGTTTAAAAAACAAGTTGAGAAAATCAGAATTAAAACTAAACAGACTGAAGCAGTTTATATTAAAATTACATGAGACAGACAGGAGATAGATAAAAGTCAGGTGAGCATGGAAGCAAACAGACAAGCACATGGGAAAAAATATGCAGGGGGCTATGATTTGCCTCAAGCAGTGATGCCAGGTTAGAATGAAATCTGCAGAACGTATTTTAGAAGGTTTTTCAAAAAGATTTGTATTTACTTATTTATAGAGAGAGGGGTAGGGAGGGAGAAAAAGAGGGAGAGAAGTACCAATGTGTGATTGCCTCTCGCATGCTCCCTACCAGGGACCTGGCCTGCAACTCAGGCATGTGCCCTGACTGGGAATTGAACCAGCAACCCTTTGGTTCTCAGACTGGTGCTCAATCCATTGAGCCACAGCAGTCAGGGAAGAACTAACATATTTTTTAGCTTTAAAAATTAATAAAGCTGTGTCCTTTACTTCAGTGTAGCCTGCTTTCAAATGTAAAGCAGTCTTCTCTATGATTCATTTATTCATCCATTCATCCAAAATTTACTAAGTTTTTACCATGTGCCAGACCCTATATTGGGAATGGAGGATTACAGGGAAAAAATAAACTCATCCATTTACATAGTTTCTTGCACTTATATAGTTTAGAGTCTACTCATGGCCTTATGTTAAGCCAAAGGCCTCTAAGGAGCTCATGGTTATCTGGGATGATATTGGTCTTATTACCATATTTTGACATGTATAATGTGCACCCATGTTTTAGTACTAATTCCCATTTATAATTTGCATTATGCATGGAAATTAGTACTACCCATGTATAATGCATATCTTTATCTTTCCCTCAAAAATTTGGACAAAAAAGTGCACATTATACATGGCAAAATACAGGTAATTCCTCTAACAATTGATAGAGGTTCCCCTAAATATACCACAGATTTGATTCCCTTTTATGTAGCAAGGACTGGCAACGTGGAGAAAGGTTGCTCACAATGGAGTCACCATCTCTGTTCTCTAAGCCCCAGCACAAGGGTTGGAAAACTTTTTCTGTAAAGGAGGCCCTTGTATCTAGCAGGAACTCCAGCCCCTTGAGGGTATATGTTTAATCCCATTTTCTCTGCATGCCACAAATATAGCAGTACTTTGAAACAATCTCTTTGGTTTGCAGTCTGGCGCTCAGTCCATGAATTTTGTGGTTATAAGCTATACACTATGCTTATATAAGAGAAAATCCTTGTTCTTAGAAGTAAACATTGGTTTATTAAGGTACATGATGTATGCAATCTACTCTTAAATGAACAATATTCATAATAATAAAAATAAATCATAACATTATTTTCTCAAATAAAAGATAAATAATTAAAAAATAAACCATCTCTTACACTTAACCCCACTGTGCTAAAATGAAATGTTTCATGTCTGTGTATCCAATAGAGGAAAACCTCTGATGAGCCAAAGAGCATGTTTTATTTATCTTTATATTATTAATGCCTAGCCCTGCCTGCCTCAAGTACATGTTATGCACTCAATAAATGCTTGTCAAAGTGAATGAAATTGAACTGCTTTTTATCACATTATTTGGGTGCCTTTTTAGGTGACCACTTTTCCTTTGCTAGATTTAACTGTGTTGTATAATAAGAAAGACTCAGAATTCAAAGCCTTCACACTTGAGAATGGAAGGGGGCATTTTTCACTGCAGTTGACATCATCATAAAGTCTAAAGAAATCTTTGCAACATCCTACTATATTTTCAGCTGGGGTTTGCAGTGAACTATTGTTTTCGTTTTCTCCAAGAAAAACTCTACCTAACCACAATTTTCTCAGTAGTTTTACCAGGAGGCTGTTTGTTTTCACACCCCTCTTATGAGATCGATCATGTCTTACATCTTTTTTATCCTTTATTATTTTATAAGAGGAAAGGATAGTTTTTTTTTGTGTGTGTGTGTTGGCTGTTCTATCTCTGTGCCCTGTGGGTACAACTGAATACACAGAGAATGACCACTAAAATGCCCTTCCAGATGGATGAAGCTGACACTTGTTTTCTATTTTAGCAGGTTTTCAGCTGAATGTGTGTCCCAGTCACTATGAAAGATGCAGAAAGTTTCAAAAGTGTACTCGATTTTTACCAGTATAAAAAGAATGCAGTTTATAATAGAAAATGTGGAAAAAATAGAAAAATGGAAAATAGGATATGATCCCCACTGTCTAAATGCACTTACTGTAACCTCTTTGCTCAACTTTAAACTTTCCATGCCCCCATTTCTCCACCTATAAAATGAAGCTGTATAGTAACTACTGAAGGGTAGCAGAATATGCCCCCCAAATATTCCACTTTAGAATATTGATTATTTTCAGCTGTAGGCACTTCAAAACAACAAATGCAGTGAGAGGCTTTCTCTGTATTGTCCAAAGACAGATCCTCTAAATAGAGAGAGAAAGAGAGAAAGGAAAGAAGGAAGGAAGGAAGGAAGGAAGGAAGGAAGGAAGGAAGGAAGGAAGGAAGGAAGGAAGGAAAGGAGGAAGGAAGGAAGGAAGGAAGGAAGGAAGGAAGGAAGGAAGGAAGGAAGGAAGGAAGAATCCTAATTGTTGTAGACCCCTCTCTCTGGGAATATCATCAACCAGGAAACATTGATTCTTATCACAGGAGAAGAAACTAGAAGTCAACACTACACCTGGACAAACTTTACCACAAACCATCATTTTTCTTATCTGTTCTTCTAAGGTCCCAGTCATCTTACCTAAAAATCATTTCTGCTTCCCTGAAAGAGCTGTAGTCCTCCCCCTCTTTCCTGATTAAGATGGCATTAATCCTGGATTCTAAAGCCATCTCTTTTAGTTATTCATTTTTCCAGGGTCTCTCCCAGGTATACAAGAGGTATACACATTAATAAACTTATGTTTGTTTTTCTCTGTTAATCTCCTTTTTATGGGAATCTCAGACAGTAACTCAGTAGGGTAGAGGGACAATTATTTGTCACATTAATTTGTGGTGTGGTGATGAGTATTAAAAGAATTAATATATGTGTAATGCCTAGAAGAGATTCTCTCACTTAGTATGCACTCAACAAATGGTAGATAAATATTGTTCTCATACTGAATAGTATATTTAGGCATTTTAAGTTGTTTACTTATAACATGCACTTTGTATGTAATTAAAATATTTTAGTTAAAATAATCATGACCCAGTGCCTCTGACATAGTATTACTATTGGTAATAGGATATTCAATATGAAAGAACTCCCAATTCTTGCACATTTTATAAAATAACCTGAAGTCAGTGTACAAAACCCATGAGTATTAACATTATTTGAATTTTATATTTTAAAGATTTTATTTGTTTATTTTAGAAAGGGGAAGGGAGGGAGAAGGAGAGGGAGAGAATCATCAATGTGCAGTTGCCTCTCATGTACCCCTTGTTGGGGACCTGGCCTGCAACCTGGGAATTGAATCAGCAACCTTTTGGTTTGCAGGCTAGTGCTCAATCCATGGAGCCACACCAGCCAGGGCTATTTGAAATTTTTTAAAAATGTATTTTATTGTTGTTCAAGTGCACTTGTCTGCATTTACTCCTGTTCACTTCCCCCAACCCCAGCCATCCCCTCCTCCCTCTCCTGCTTCCACGTCCCCTCTGTTTTGTCCATGTGTCCTTTATAGTTGTTCCTGAAAACCCTACCCTCTCTCCCCCCATTATCCCCTTCCACTTCCCCTCTGGTTACTGTCAGATTGTTCTTAATTTCAATGTCTCTGGTTATATTTTGCTTGCTAATTTGTTTGGTTGATTTGGTTCCACTTAAAGATTAGATCATATGGCATTTGTCTTTCACTGCCTCACTTATTTCCCTTAGCATAATGCTCTCCAGTTCCATGAAATTTTAACTGATCTTATCCAACCACAGTTGCCAAACTAACCTAGAAAAGTCTGTTAATGAAATAGTGACAGCCAGCATCCATGTCCTGGATTATACCTATGTGACTCTAAAACCATTTACAGAGAGAGCATGCTTAGAAATTGTCGAAAGAAAACTTCATTTGAGCTAAGCTTCAAGTAAGTAATAGAATGTTTGAATATTTGTGGAAACTAAATCTGCATATTCGACTATACAGTACTCTACACAGTTGCTATGGTAACATAATTATTTACACTGTTTCTAAAATATTCTTTTATTTCTTTGAATTTCAAAAAGTTGGCAATCATTGTTCATTTCTTATTAACTCCCTTAATGGTGGCATTTTTAGAAAGTATGTTGTTTTTACCCACCCTTCTACTTACTTTCTAGTTTGTAGATGACTTACTGAATGGGTAAAGTAGCCAATGGAGAAAAGTTATACATTAAAATAATGTCTTTGAATGAAGAATATAATGAATAATTGTGGTAATTATGTAGATGAGAACCACATGAGTGAAGAAATATAGGCAATGACATCAAAATCCCAGGTATCAATTATTAATTGACCTGACATGTCATTTCTCACAAGAAATGCAAATAGTCATATACATGAAAAATAAGTTTGACTTGGTTAAAAAGATAAAGAAATGCAAAATATAACACAAATGAGATGCAAAGTTTTGAATAGTAAGGAGGCAAAATAAATAAAATAATAAATCCCAATGCTGGTGACACTGTGAAAAGAGATATACTTATTTATGGCTATCACCATTGAATGTTAATGCAGCCCTTGCAGTGGGTAACTTAGTGATGCATACTAAGACATAAAATAATCATACCCTTTGCCCAACAATTCTACACATGGGAGTTTACTCTGAGTGACTAATAAAAAAAAAGTAATACGTTTGTTTTATTAAAATATCAATGATCACCTTATAAAAACAATTTAAATGATCAGTCAATGAATTATTGTCTATTGCAAGAATTGAGTTTGTATAACAGAATATTAAGCAGCTATCAAAAAGAGTACATCTGAGGATGGTGCAAAAACTTTGAAAATAACTTGAAGTTAATATTTTGTGAAACAAAGTGGGTCATGAAATTGCATTACAGTACACCCTTTACATATTTGAGGAATCAGGTCTAAGACTTAAACTATTACAACTTTGCAAGCCACTGCAGTAAACAATTTCCCTCTTAAAATGCAGTAAAGAATAACTAGAACATCTAATTGGAAATTAAATACATATTTCTAAAATTTTACTGAGTTGTTACTGCAGTGCTTGATGAGTAGTTTCTTGAATTGCTTTTTCTTGTTCCCATATTGAACATTTAGTGGACCTATTTATGCCAGGAATTCAAATTGCTACTGAATTCCACATACCATTACATCTTTTGCTCAGAATTTCTATTTTTGGTCTAATGAACATGACTTTATTGGACTCCACATTTCCATCATTAGCTCTAGTATTTGGCTTTCTTTTATAGTCAATTTTTCCCACAGAGAAACTTTATTTTCACCACTTTTTGAGAGTTTCCGTATGAGTGCCAATGAATAGGGAACCACCAGGCTGAGCGCAGAGGCTGGGCAGCCACCTAAACTCACTCACTAAGTGACTTGGTTTGGTTTATCATCCTCAGGGTATACATGGGTCAAATGTAGGCTTCTGCTACAAAATCCTCTTCACTACATGTGATGAGCCAAAATTTTGCTGTTCCTAAAATAAGCCAAGCACTCTTGTTCTAAGAATGTTTCTTTATTTATACTGCTTTCTCTGCTGGGCTATTCTCACCCCCACACTTCACATCAAACTGCTAATCACCTTTTAACTCAAAGTCAAGCATGACTGTCTTTATGAAACCCACTCAGACACCTCCAGGAATAGCTAATCCTGGTGTCATCTCCATGCTATTGAGAATAAAGTAAGTACACAGTCAAGTCCTGAAGTATGCTTGCTTGTGGAAGCTTTTAATGGTGTTAACTCTGAAATGTCACAATGGAACAAAACCATGGATGTATTTGCAGTTTCACTTGAAATCAAGGGAGACTCTTCATGTAGAAAACCAGGAGCACTCTGTGATGAGTATCAAAATAATTACTATGTGTGTAATTGTAACAGGGTGCCTTGAGGGGTTCTGTAACAGCATGCCTAGAAGAGATTCTCACACATAGTAGATACTCAACAAATATTAGACAACCCTTTCCAGTATTGCAGCTTTCAGAGAAAAGAGCCATCAGTCCTGAATTACTCATGTTAGAGACATGGAGAGCCATGGCATTATGTCACCATCCTCGTTGTTGGTGAGCAAAAGTTGAGAACTCTCCAAGATCAGTAATTAAGGAAGCCCTAATAAGATGTGGATATTCCAACACAAACCAGCACTCATGAGAGAGAAGAATTGATTTAGAAAGAATGAGACCTCTTCTCCCCCACTCCCACTGTACTGGAAACCATTATCAGTTCTCTGCAGCCCCTGCAGAGTTTATTATAGATAATTATGTAGACACAAGTTGCTCATTCCAGAGTGTGGGCACAGTTATTCTCAATAGACCTCCCTGACATTCTAATGAAGTCTTAAGTTAAATAATCCCTGAATTTTTTATTAGAAATAAATATCTGGTTTGAGGAGACCCTACTGGTTACAATCAGGAATCTGTTACCAGAGAGCACAAAACTATGTAAATTACCCCACATACACAAAAACACAGCTATGCGTGTCCTGACAATTACAGACAATAAAAGCCTATTTAGGTGAGGTTTATTTCTATCTGGGTGTGTTACACAGCTTATATTCCTTAGCAATATCTTGTGCTGTTCTCTATCTCAGCACTTCTCAGACTCAATGGTAACAAGTTTTGTACTTGTTGATTGACACATCTATCTTCCCTTTTAGAACTTGAGTATTTTATGTCGGAAAAATATTGTTTGCCTCCTATAACTACAGCAAACATAGTGATGTTTAATGGTATAAGTAAAAGGGAAGACAGGAGAATCATTAGGTGGGAAGACATGTATTCCAGGGCTCACCTTCCTTTAGGGCTCTCTAAGGGACTGCATCGATCCAAGGGTGATCCCATAAGTACCTTGCTCTACCTTTCTGGCAAAACTACAGTCCACCTGTGGAAACAAAACCTTTTTTCTTCAGTGTCTCACTGTAGAGTTCACAAAGGCTAACATTTCAAAAGTAAATTTACCAAATACTACAGAAGAACAAAAGAGAATCAAGTTTAGAAAATACTACTAACACAAGATATCTTAAGCTTTTAATTATTTTTATAGGACTCAATGCAATTTCAATTTTAAGCTTTCAGTTACTTTGCCTTAAATAAACCATCTTGGGAATTCTGGGTTTCCCTTTCTCTCATGGGTTGAACCTAAGTTCTGAAGCACTGATATCTGGCTGAGGTATTACAGGGTAGAGGGTGCATCTGGTCCTTGATGGCATTTGTTCAGGAAGACAGTCTGTAAGGCATTTCCGACCACATGTGGGCCTTGGTGATAGTAAAGGTATGCTACCTATGAGACCACCCTTGTTCCAGCCATGTGGCCCCTTGGGGTCTGCCGGTAATATGCTGTACTTGCATGCCATGCTTTGGCTCTCAGGACTCTCTCTGCTGCCTCCATACTACTCTAAGGTGGATATATCTCTACTAGGTTCTCTCTGAGGCCCCATCTGTCTAGACATACCCCCTCAGACATTCATTCTCTTGGATTTGGCACCTCCCCAGGGCTCCTCTTAGAAAGCATAGTATTAACACTCTTGTGCTGGGATCTGCAGATGCCTCATTCCTCTTTACCCATGGAGATCTATTTTAGCCTCCAGAAAAATAAGTTGTTTCACGAACCCTCCCAACCCTCACTCATACAATGCCATTTTTCACTTACATGTCTTTTTTTCTATGTCAATAGTCCTATCCATTCCCTAAGGATATGAGTTCTTGGAAACCAAAGCTATGAAAACCCCATTCTCTGCTTTGTGCCTTCTCAGATGGCTCTCCTGAATGCTGTACACAAAAGTGTTTAGCTACCTGGAATTGGGATTGGAGGTAGAAAGAAAAATAAACCATTGAGAAGGAAAATGATGGTTTATATTATCTTGTCACATTTCCAAAGATTTTTACAGCCCCAGGGGGATTTTATAACTTTATAACCATCTGGTTGGCTGCTTCCATTTTTCATAATGTCATATGAAAAAGAAATGTAACTTTAGCCCTGACTGGTGTGGCCCAGTGGATTGAGTGCTGGCCTGCAAACCGAAGGGTCACCCAGTTCGATTCCCAGTCAGGGCACATGCCTCAGTTGCATGCAGGTCCCCAGTAGCAGGCACATGAGAGGCAAACACACACTGATGTTTCTCTCCCATTCTTTCTCCTTCCCTTCCCTTCTCTCTAAAAATAAATAAATAAAATCTTTTTTACAAGAAATTTAATTTTTTATACAATGCTTCTGTGAATCCTTCTGTAGAATGATTTAAAAAAAACAATGAATAATTACCTTCTTTCTTAATTTTGAGTTTTCTTTCTTTTTTTAATATTTTATTTATTTATTTTTAGAGGGAAAGGGAAGGAGAGAGGGAGAGAAATATCAATGTGTGGTTGTCTCTTGTGCGTCCCTCGCTGGGAACTGGCCTGCAACCCAGGCATGTGCCCTGACTGGGAATCGAACCACAATCGTTTGGCTCGCAGGCCCATGCTCAATCCACTGAGCTATGCCAGCCAGGGCGAGTTTTCTTAAAATAAAGCTCATGTTTACCTTTCTCTGGCCTGATGCTTAGGTAATAAGATGTAGATTTATTATTGATAAGCGGGGTTACACATTATAATAGAATTGCGAAAATAAACTTTTTTGCCCTCATCTTACAAGACCAGGTCATTAATGACATCAATGTTTTCAAGTTAATAAAGTATAATTTTAAACAAATTCACTCAACTATCTTTAATTAATTATAAAGTTTAATTGTGAGCTCTTTGCTAGGATAAATGTCTATCCTAAAGTTCCTACGGACATTATGTGACATATTCATAACTACCAAATCTGTTAGCATATAGGTTTTCATTGAATGAATTCATGATAAAATCCACTATTATCTTTTTTTAGGTAAGTAAGACTTGATATAATTTTTCTCTTCAAGATACATTCTCATTATACATTTTCATTGTATATTTCAGC
Organism: Carollia perspicillata; assembly: GCA_004027735.1. NCBI lineage: Eukaryota > Metazoa > Chordata > Mammalia > Chiroptera > Phyllostomidae > Carollia > Carollia perspicillata. The sequence goes on from PVKM010006646.1 coordinate 13,786, forward strand.
AGCAAAATGCATGCCACCTGGTGGCTGAAAGAAATATATAACATAATGGATTTCAAAAACATTTTGTGGTGAAACCAAAGGTTCCAAAATACCACTTTGAATGTGCTTCTAAGTCAATAGTGAACAGGTATTTTGGGGCAAGACACACCACAGTGGGAAATCTTACAGGTTCAAAACTAGACAGTCAGTGCAGGTTGTGTCAAATGGAGACATGTATTGGCAATACTCCATTTTCATTACTTTTTATCTCTTTTTAGAATTGCTTTGTATTTTGAAATATTTTAGTGCTATTTTGTCATATACATTTATTTAGCAGGAGTCAGGTTACTTACATGCAGCATTTCTTGGTCGGGTACATATCTAGCAGACCAAAGGAAATATTTTCTTTTCCTTCAACTAACAAAGGAGGGAAGTTATTAGGCAATGTGGGAGGCATTCAGTTCTACTAGAATTTTTACTAGAGTAGTCCCTATGCGCCCAATGGCATGGTAGCAGAGGATAAGGTAATAGAGAAGAAACGTCTTTAGATTGGCAATCAGATCTGGCTTCTAGCTTGCAGCCAAGTAGTTGTGTGACTTTTGGAAAGTGTTAAGCCATCTGATTCACTGATATAAGACACCTATGCCAACCCTTCTTTTTAAGGTCCTAGGGGATTGGTTTTGTTTGCTATGGCTATAGTTGTGGCCACAGAGGCTCAGAAATAAAATTAATTTTCATTTTTCATTTTAGTAAAAAACGCATACTAAAACTTTACCCTCTTAACAATTGTTAACTATAAACTCATTGTTGTGTGACAGATAGCTAGAAACTTTTAATCTTGAAAAACAGAATCCCATCAAATAGCTCTCCATTCCTTCTTACTCCATCTCTGAAAAGCAATCATTTTACTTTCTGTTTCCAAGGTTCTGACTACTCTGGATACACTGTATACATGGAACCATACAGTATTTGTCTTTTTGCAACTGGTTCATATCACTCATCATGATTATCCTCAAGGTTCATCCATGTTGTAGCATATGATGGGATTTCCTTTTTTAAAAGCTGAATATTATTCCATTGTATGCATATAACATACATAAGGACATTTGGGCTACATTTAGCTCTTGAGTATTGTGAGTAATGTTGTAATAAACATGGGTGTGCAAATATACCTTTGAGATCTTGATTTCAATTCTTTTGGATATATATCCAGATATGGCATTGTTGGATCATATGGTGATTCTATTTTAATTTTTTGAGGAGCCTTCATATTGTCTAGAGTGTCTGCATCATTTTACATTCCCACCAGTAGTGCACATGGGTTTAATTTTCTCATCATCCTCGCTGATATTTGTTATTTTCTGTTTTTTTAATAGAAGCCATTCTAATGTGTGTGAGGTGACATTTCCTTGTAGTTTTGATTTGCATCTCTATAATGATTATGAAACTTAGCTTTTCATATGCTTGTTGACCATTTCTATATCATGTTGTTTTGTTGATGTTGGGTTGTGGGAGTTATTTATATATTCTGGATATTAACCACTAATCAGACACAAGGTTTGGAACTATTTTTTTTCATTTTGTAGGTTGCCTTTTGTTGTTTTCTTTATTGTGCAGAAGTTTTTTAGTGTGAGGAGGTCCCATTTATCTATTTTTCCTTTTGTCACCCAGGCTTTTGGTATCAATATCATGAAGATATTCCCCTTTTATTTGTTTAGGAATGTTGTAATTCATGTTGAGTTAATTTTTGTATGTGGTATACTGTAAGGGTCAAATTTCACTCTTTTGCATGTGGATATCCACTTTTGAAACATTTGTTGAAGACACTGTCTTTTTCTGATTGTGTGGTCCTAGCATCCTTCTTGAAGATTATTTGATTATGTATGTGAGGTTTTATTTCTAGGTTTTCTGTTCTGTTCCACTATTCTAGGTGTCTGTCTTTATGCTAGAACCACACTGTTTTGATTACTGTAGCTTTGTAATATGTTTTAAAATCAGAACGTGTGAGGCCTACAAATTTGTTCTTATTTTTCAATATTGTTTTGGCAATTCTTCAAGTCCCTTGAGATTACATGTGAATTTTAGGATGTTTTCTATTTCTTCAAGGGGATCAGAACAATATATGAAAACCTGGGATGGATATATAGCAATGTTTTCTTAATCTCCTGTTTCATCCTAATAAAGGAAGTGGGTTACTTTATGCAATGACTGAACTTCCATTACTCACATTCCTTACTTCTACTTCTCTCTGATCAAAACATATTCATCTCTTATTTTAAAAGATACTCATCACTCAGCATTAATACCAGCAGGGGCCTGTTATAGCTACTTAATCACCCATTTGTCGCCATGGAATTTCCTTGCAGTAGCTTACATTCTAAATGCATGGTCCCATTTTATTTTCTGTTTGTGCCCTTCATTCTGATTAAGTAGCTATTGCTATTCCTCAGGCTGGTCTCTGTGTGTTATCTTCTATGCCCCTAGCCAATCACTAATCTTCCACTAACAAAATAACCAATCATGAACCTGCCAAAACTGCCTTAATGGGGGTTATGCCTCAACAGTCTCAGTTTATCCTAGGGCACCAGATAAATACTTTTTCTCCATGAAAGTATCAATGTTGGCTCCTACCAAATACAATGTCTGGGAGATTCACTGTACTATATAATGCAATCTTCACATGTGTTGTTAGTGAACAGAGTAAACCTTTGATCATTTCTCAGGACTCAGTTAAATCTTTGCTACATTTGCCTGCAGCAAGATCCAAAGGTTGACTGAGTCTTATTTTTCTATTGTGTTCAATGGTGAATGACTTCAGGTTACCTAAGAAGATGCATTTACCAAAGGTGACAATGTAATTACTTCCAAATGTGATCATGAGACTTAAAAAATTCAATTTCTTTTGATGTATGAGACCAACCCATGACTAGTGGAAATAGCATCTTAGCCCATATTACCTGAAAACTTACCTTAGTTGAGTGTCCCTTGGTTCTTCTGTTATGTTTGAGTAGCTTAATAAAATAAAACTCACAATTTAAATGTGATAATGTATTTAATGTATCACATTTATATTGTGATAATGCCTACTGTGGGTGATAAGATCAGTACCTGACAAAGGGTCCTGATTGACAGAAAAGATTCCCCATAAAAAGGTTGAATACATAGAAGCAGAGAATAGAAGGGTAAAAAAGGTGGGAGAAATATATGTTGCCCAAAGGGTACAAAGTTGCAGTTATGTAGAATGAATAAGCCTAGAGATGTAATATACAACATGGTGACTATTGTTGATAATCCTATATCGTGTACTGGAAATTTGCTGAGACAAGATTTCCGGTACTCTCATCACACACACACACACACACACACACACACACACACACACACACAATGATAACTTTGTGAGTTGATATGTTAATTAGCTTGACTGTAGTAATCATTTTACTATATATGTGTATAAGTTTATCAAATCATCAGGTTTTACACCTTAATTATGCACAATTTTATTTTTAATTTAATTTTTAAGATAATAGATTCTGAACATCAGAACTGCATCAAGTGTTTAAGAAGGTAAATAGATTTTAAAGTGAGGCCCCAAATAAAAGAACAGAAGAAATCTCCATAAAAAAGAGCTAAAGGAAATGGAGGCAAGCTCTTTATCAGATACAGAGTTCAAAGTAATGGTTATAAGGATGTCCAATGGCATGAAAAATGACATAGAAATCATAAAAAAGGATCCATCAGAAATAAAGAATACAATATCTGAAGTGAAGAATACACTGGAAAGAAGAAACAGTAGATCGGATGAAGCAGAGAATCAAATCAGCAATTTGGAAGACAAGGTAGGAAAAAAATACCCAGAGTAGTAAAAGAAGAAAAAAAGTTTAAATGAGGATAGTTTAGCGGATCTTTGGGACAACATAAAGTGAAACAACATTTGTATCATAGGGGTACCAGGAGAAAAAAGGTGAACAAGGGATCAAGAACTTATTTGAAGAAATAATGACTAAAAACTTCCCTAACCTGGTTAAGGAAAAAGACACACAAGTCCATAAAGCACAAAGAGATCAAAATAAGATGAACCAAAAGAGGCCCACACCAAGACACATCATAATTAGAAAGGCAAAGGTTAAAGACAAAGAGAAAATCTAAAAAACAGCAAGAAAAAGACAGTAACCTAAAAGGGAGCTCCCATAGGACTGTCAGCTGATCGCTCAACAAGAACATTTCAAGCAAGAAGGGATTGACATGAAGTATTCAAAGTGATAAAAAGCAGGGACCTACAACCAAGACCCAGGAAGTCTATCATTTAATATTGAGGGAGAAATAAAGAGCTTCCCAGACAGGAAAAAGCTAAGGAAGTGTGTTACCACCAAACCAGTATAAAAAGAAGTGCTAAAAGGCCTGCTTAAAAGAAAAGAACAAAAGGAAGAGGGAGAAAGGAAGGGGGTGGGGGAGGAAAAGGAAAATAAAGAAAGAACATAGCTAAAATAATAAAATGGTAATAAATACACATGCTTTGAAAAAAATAAACTACCTTGTAATAAATTTAACCAAGGATGTAAAAGACCTGTACTGGGAAAATTATGAGACACTGAAGAAATAAACTAAAGAAAATACAAATAAGTGGAAGCATATACTGTGTTAATAGATAGGAAGAATTAACATAACTGAAATGTCCATAATACCCAAAGCAATCTATAAATTAAATGAAAATTTTGGTGGCAATTTAAAATATATTTTATTGATTATGCTATTACAGTTGTCCCATTTTTTCTCCCCTTTATTCCCCTCAGCCCTGTATCTCCCCTCCCATCAGCATTCCCCCTCCCTTAGTTCTCGTGCATGGGTCATACATATAAATTCTTTGCCTTCTCCATTCCCTATACTATTCTTGACTTCCTCTTGTCTATTTTGTACCTACCAATTATGCTTTTTATTCCCTGTACCTTTTCCCCTATTCTCTCCCCTCCCTTTCCTCTCCATTTTGGTGATTTTGTTCCTATTCTAGTCATTTGCTTAGTTTGATTTTGGTTTTAGGTGGTTTTTTTTTTTAGGTTCAGTTGTTGATAGTTGTGAGCTTGTTGTCATTTTACTGTTCATAGTTTTGATCGTCTTCTTTTTCTTAGATAAGTTCCTTTAACATTTCATATGATAAAGGCTTGGTGATGACGAAGTCCTTTAACTTGACCTTGTCTGAGAAGCACTTTATCTGCCCTTCCATTCTAAATGATAGCTTTGCTGGATAGAGCAATCTTGGATGTAGGTGCTTGCCTTTCATGACTTCGAATACTTCCTTCCAGCCCCTTCTTGCCTGTAAGGTCTCTTTTGAGAAATTAGCTGATAGTCTGATGGGAACTCCTTTGTAGGTAACTGTCTCCTTTTCTCTTGCTGCTTTTAAGATGCTCTCCTTATCTTTAATCTTGGCTAATGTAAGTATGATGTGCCTTGGTGTGTGCTTCCTTGGGTCCAACTTCTTTGGTACTCTCTGAGCTTCCTTGACTTCCTAGAAGTCTATTTCCTTTTCCAGATTGGGAAAGTTTTCCTTCATTATTTGTTCAAATAAGTTTTCAATTTCTTGCTGTTGTTCTTCTCCTTCTGGCACCCCTATGATTGGCATGTCAGAACATATAAAGTTGTCCCAGAGGTTCCTAAGCCTCTCCTCATTTGTTTGAATTCTTGTTTCTTCATTCTATTCCGGTTCAATGTTTATTTCTTCCTTATGCTCCAAATTGTTGATTTCAGTCCTCATTTCCTTCCCTTCCTTTTTGGTTCCCTGAATATTTTGCTTTATTTTACTTTGCATAGCCTTTACTTTTTCCTCTATTTTGCAACCATACTCAATCACTTCTGTGAGCACACTGATTACTAGTGTTTTGATCTCTGCATCTAATAAGTTAGTTATCTTTTCATTGGTTAGTTGTATTTTTGGAGCTTTGATCGCTTCTTTAATTTGGGCCATATTTCTTTGTCTCAGCACACCTGTTATATTGCAAGGGGTGGAGCCTTAGGTATTCAACAGGGTGGGGCAACACAGGTCACTGTGTTGTGCTGCTGTAGGTGTGGGAGGAGTCCAAGGTGGAATAATGCTCTTGCTTGGCTCTCGCCCTGATTTCAGTCACTTTCCCTGCTACCCACAAGCAAATTGGGCCCTTCTGATGATGATTCGCAGGTGTGTGGGTTTGTGTACATTCTAGGATCCTGTTGGTCTTTCCAATGAACTCTCTTGTGAGGCTGGCAGTTCCTCCTGCCGCAGCAACAACCACGGGTTTTTATAATCACAGGTTTTTTTAAAAAGATTTTATTTATTTATTTTTAGACAGAGAGGAAGGGAGAGAGAAATACAGGGAGAGAAACATCAATGTGTGGTTGCTTCTTTTGTGTTTTCCAGGGGCCTGGCCTGAAATCCAGGCATGTGTCTTGACTGGGAATCAAACTGCTGACCCTTTGGTTCTCAGGCCAGTGCTCAAACTACTGAGCAACACCAGCCATGGCTTTACAGGTGAGAGGTTTTGAGTCTTTATTTCTCCGCACTGGAACCCTTGGTTGCATGGTCTGTCTTGGTCCCTAGTTGTTCTTCCCAGTTATCTGCATGCAAATATATGACTACCTAATCCCCCAGCTGCCACTTTGCCACCCATCTTTTCTGTCCCAACTGCCTGTCTGTGCCCCTTCTACCAGTCTGAATGAATGTTTCTTCTTTAACTCCTTGGTTGTTGGACTTCCATACAGTTTGATTTTCTGGCAGTTCTGGTTATTTTTTGTTTTTAAATTTGTTGTTGTCCTTTTTTTGGTTGTGTGAGGAGGCAAACTATATCTGCCTATATCTCCATCTTGGTCGGAAGTCAATACGATTCTTGTGAAGTGGCCAATGGAGTATTTCACATAACTAGAACAAATATTCTAAAAATATATATGTAATGACAAAAGGCCTCAAATTGCCACAGCAGCCTTGATTTTGCCACATTACCTGATATCATACAATACTACAAGACCAAAGTAATCAACATAGAATGGTACCAGTATAAAACCAGACATATAGATCAATGGAACAGAATAGAAAGCCCAGAAATAAACCCACACCTTTGTAATCAATTAATATTTGAAAAAAGAGGCAAGAATATACAAGGGAGTGATGATAGTCTATTCAATACATAGTATTAAGAAAATTGGACAGATCACCAAACACCACACACAAGAATAAACTCAAAATGGATCAAAGACTTAAAAGTTAGACTCAAAACCATGAAAATCATAAAAGAAAACACAAGCAGTACAATCTCAGACATTTCTCATAGCTATATTTTTTTCTGACGTATTGTTCAGGACAAGGGAGACTAAAGAAAGAAATAAACAAATGAGACTATATCAAACAAAAAATTTTGCACAGCAAAGGAAACCATCAACAAAATTAAAAATTAACCCATTGAATGGAGGAACATATTCACCGATGACAAATCTGATAAAGTGTTAATTTCCCAAATTTATAAAGAACTTACAAAAACTCAGCACCAAACAAACAAACAATTCAATTAAAAAACGGGCCAGGGACCTAAATAGACAGTTCTCCAAAGAGGACATAGAGATTGTCAATAGGCATATAAAAAGATGGTCAACATCACTAATCATAAGAAAAATGCAAATTAAGCACACAATGAAATATCACCTCAAACCTGTCAGAATGGCTATCATCAATAAATCAACAAACAAGTGCTGGAGAGGATGCAGAGAAAAGGGAACCTTGGTGCACTGTTGGTGAGAATGCAGACAGGTGCAGGCACTGTGGAAAACAGTATGGAATTTCCCTAAAATATTAAAAATGGAACTGCCTTAATAGTCAGCTATTTCACTTCTGGGAATTTATCCAAAGAAGCCCAAAGCACTAATTTGAAACAATGCCTGCTTGAAACAATATATGAAACAATATATGCCCTGTGTTTTTTGGAGTGCTATTTTTGGAGTGTTAGAAGAATCCCGGTGTCCATCAGTGGATGAGTGGATTAAAAAAAAACCTTTGGTACATTTACACAATGGAATACTACTCATCTCTAAAGAAGAATGAAATGTTATCCTTTGTGACAGGTTGTATGGACCTGGACAGCAAAAAAAGACAAGTATCATTTGATTTCACTTATATGTGAAATCTAATGATCAAAATAAACTAACAAGAAAAACAAAGACAAACTCATAGATAGAGAGCTAGTTGACAGGTGTCAGAGATGGTGTTGAGGGGCTGGGTAGAGGGGTAGAAGGACTCTGCAAAAAAATATGAGAAAATACTCATGGATACCAAAAACAATGTGTTTGTTGTCAGGGGAAGAGAGGTGGGGAGAGTTGGAGGTGATGGAAGGAGATTTGACTTGGGGTGGTGAACTCAGCATAAAAGGTAGAGAAGATGTTTTGTGGAACTGTGCTTCTGCAACCTGTATAATTTTGTTAACCAGTAGCACCCCCATAATTCAATAAAAAGAAAGAAAAATAATTTTGAACAACAAATAAAAAAGTTCCTGAGATAAACATCTATGGATTTGAATTCAAAAGTCTCCCAAGTGCATAGGTAGACATGTTGTGGTAAGCAGGTGCAAGGAAACTAGCATGCCTTGATAAATTATAATGTGGTAGGTGGTTTACATGCATGATTTCCCTTAATTATCACCAAAAGCCTTTGGCATATTGGTAGATGCTATTATTATACTATGCAATATGTAAAGCTATTGAACTCCAAAATAGCCATACAGTGATAAAAGAAATGGCCAAGATCAAAACCTGGTTTTGTGTGACTCCAGAATAGTTCCTTTTCTGTTACATGATAACTTTAAGGAAAAAGATATTGTGACACCCATATAACTGAAAGATGACTGAAGAATTCAATATGTGGAGGTCAAAAATGAAGCTGATGTTGAACCTTTTGAATATTTGTTTCTTTAAGCTATATGCTAAAGGTTTCCAACATGATCACTTTTATTATAAATATATGCATATATAAATCAACATGAATACACATGTATGGGTCTGTTACTCAAACAACTCTACATTTTTTAAACACTATATATAATTTGTCACTCTAGCTAAATATTACTTTTTAAGGAGAGGGTCCATGCTTCATACACATTTGTCTTGGTTTTTGCCTTATGTAGAAAGGTATGCAAGTCACACTAATCTAATGTATTTTAAGGGGATTAAAAAAAGTAAGTGCTTACTATCTATTGTACCCTTCTCAACTTGGGACAGATCTTGGACTCTTACAGTTTCATTAATTCATTGAGCAAACCTTAGTTGATTAGCTGTTATATGCAATTAACTGTGCTAAGTACAATAGGAAGCATATAAAGGAAAATGACACACACAAAACAAAACTTAAAAAAATACATGACCTCTGGGATTTATACTCTGACCTATTGATCTTGCTTGATAATTTTCTAGCTGTCCTAGGCTCATCAAACTTATAACAGGTAACTTGTTAGAGGGGTTAAATATTAGTCATTAATTCTCACAAAGGTTATGAGGCTCACACCAGTACTGTGCTCTAAGAGTATAGGAATCTAACTTCAACTTATTTGTGGTTATTATTATTATGAGAAAAATATTTTAAAATCTCTCAGAAAATTACCAGTGGTAGCAGTTTTACCCTTTAACATTAATCAGCAGTTAATATATCGTAGTAGGTACTCTGGCAATCTGTTTTAATATTAACTAGTTAATAAAGTAATTAGAAAAGTAAGAAATATATTAATACTATGCTGTATTATAATGTAGCTAAAATTGCATATGCAGATGCATGATGTGGAATTTCTAAAAATTCCATTTAGAAAATTTAGCAGTATATTTAAGTATTTGGCATTCACAGGCAAACAGCTGTGATGGAGGAAGCTGTATTTAAATAGTCAAAATTGAAGGTGCCAGCAAATTTCAAACAGAACACGTGAAAATGAACTTTTTATAAACTTTATTTTCCTTCTTGGCATGGATTATCACCACACACCAAAAATGAGGTGTTAGGCTTATTTTACCATCTAAGTATATTTAAAAGTTATGTGGTGCACTCTTTTTTAAGTGCACAACTGTCTGATAATGTTTACTGAAAGTCCTCTTGCACCTGTACCAGAAACTATTAGCATAGGTGGTCATAACATTGTGTACATATTGGAATACACTTTGAACATAGCTTTACCTAAAAACTGAGCATAATTACTAAAAGATAACATGCTTTTCTACCCATTTATATATATAAATCTTTGGTCAAAATCTGCTTTTTACTAAAAAAAAAAACTGTAAGGCAGGCTTTAAGTACATTATAGCACTGCTATATCTATACCACTGAAATACAAGCTTGCTGATATTAAGTCAACTGTAAAACAAACAACACAGTAAATCTATGAAGGCATTTTTGTTTTCTTTTTTGAAAACACATAGTAACAAATCATAACAGTACAAATATTAATTCAACCAAATCTACTATAGTACAATGAAGCAAATCACTTCTGTTCACCAACAGATATTAAATTGAAGGAAGCATAGTTATTGTTTGCCTTTAAAAAGGATGCACTCATCATTAAAAATTATTGGAAGCCTTATTTTTTGCATGGCCTTCTACAAAGTGTATCACATAGACTGAGTTTTGGAACCTAACAACCTATATCAGGCAATAAAACAAAATTAAAAATACAAAAATGAAATCAAACCATCAAACCAAGACATAGAGAGAGTGAAAGGAACACAAATAAAATGCCATTCAGTGGCATTTTAGCAAAGTACATTGTTCGGTAGATTATAAAACATGGGATGAAATTTTATGACTAAATGGAGCTGGAAGAATAAAAGACTGGCTCTTCTTTAAGCAATCTGGGAAAACTGCAGAAATTGTGGAACTTCAAGAATATATAATGAGATTGGATAATCTAAAACATTTAATGTACAAGAGCCTAGATAAGGGAAAAATAGAAATAAATAATGAAACAAAATCTGCTGCAAATACAATATTTGTGCTTTATTATAGAACTGATTATTGTAAAAAAAACTTGGCTGAATTAAGTTGTAATTTTAAAGTGCCTAAGTAAACAGGTAAATACAAATGAATGTACAGTAATAAGTCATGGTCTTACCTTTGCTATCTTACCTATAACATTTGGTAATTTTTTCAACTGCTGTTGCTTTGATGATTACCATAAGCTTAAAACAGATGATACAAGAAAAGCACAGACATAAAATAAGAAACTATAAGCCAAAAATATGTATATAAAATGCTGAAACACAAAGATTGTCAACCACTGTCTATGACATTTTAATTGCATGAAAGATTGTATAATGTTAGCTGATTAAAAATTATTTAAAGAAAAGATGATTAAAGTACTTTGAATTTACCACCAGAAATGTACAGTAATTTGCATGGGATTACAATAGAATTTATTTTAAGGGATGACAAAAATCATTTAAAATTCTGATGCTGTGATCACTATAATTTACTGATAAGTATGAGAAGTTATCTAGGAAACAGTGGTTTAAGCCTGCATTGTGAGGTGCCTTCAATTAGTATGGATAGGAGGTAAATACAAGAATGGATTAAGACAATAGTCCCAGGGGAAGTCTCCAATTTGATGGGAGGGATATTAGGTATGATTGACTGTGAAAGATAATGAAGTATTCACACTGTTTTGAGGAAGCACAATTGGTTGAAAAGCTGAAAAACTCAATTATGGGCTTTGTTGAGGGGATGGCATCTGGGATCCAGCTTGAAGTATTTTCCCAGGACTTCCTGGGCATAGATAGGACTAGGTAAGGCTTTCAGGCAAAGGGAGTAATAGAGGCAAATGCTTACAGGTAGAGCAAAACAAGATTATAGGAAATGCTCAGGTTTGGACAAAGAGTAAGGAAAGGTTCAGGTAGTGAGTAATAAAACATGAGAACTGGTAAGGTGTGGAATTTGCTTCTTGGAAATAATGGGCCTGAACAGTAACATTTGTTGCATGCCTATATGCTAGGTATTTTTATATAGCAATGCATTTCATTGGAAATGACTAGTTTGCTACTGGATCTCTTCTTCAGCATTCCTCAGGAGTGATTTCTCAGCTAATTGAATCCTGTAAGAAATAGGCAACTTTCACTCTGCTGCAGTAGTTGATGCCACTTTTGGACATTCTAATCATTAGATTCTGTCTTAATGTAAGTTCAAATATCTTTTTGTCTACTATGCATTTACTGTGCATATTTCTACCCTCTGTAAATGTATAGAACTTTAATCTCTTTTCTATAAGATATTCCTCTAAGTGACTCAAGACAGCTAACCACCATCCAATTTTACAGGTAAAACACCATCAACCTTTTCAGTGGTTTCTCATCTGACATGGTTTCCAAATCTAAAGGGTTCCTCCTGGATACTTTCTAGATTTAATAATACTCATGAAACATAGTACTCAGAATATAATATACTACTCCAGTTATAGTATGTCCAATAGAGGATAGAACAAGTGATCACCTTCTTTATTACAAACACTGCATTTTCATTAATGAGTCCTATTTGTACATTCATTACTGACTCACATTATTCTTACACTCAGTTAATTATTACAAGGAACTCATCTATTACAGCTATGGATTATCTTGACAAGATGTTAGAAGCAAGATCTTGAAAAAAATACACCAGCCTCTTGGATCACACAGCCTCCATGTGGCCTTGAGTAAACCACCTCGCCCTCTCTGCACCTAAATTATCCCTTCTATAGAATGGAAATAATACAATTGCCTTCTTCAAAGGTTGTTATAGGTGGAATTATACTTAAAAACTACCTAAAATAGTGCCTGGCACGAAAATATTCCAATGATTGTTAATGAATAAGAGGCAGAGAGATATCAAGGCCATAGATGAAAATTCATTAACCTGGAACAATAGGTGAAAACAAAAATCAGAATTTACTTGAATACAGAACCAATCTTAAAACATGGTTAGTTGGCCTTTTTTTTTTTTCCCCAAGAAAATCATTCATTCAGGGCAGAGACCAGAAATAGCAAAGAGAGTAAGACTTCCTGGATTTGGAAACTTTCCAGAAGAAATAAAAGAAATGAAGGCAGGCAGGAAGCCGCTTGCCTTAGGCAAGATCATAAAAGTAAATCTTAGGTGGCAAAGAGGGACATACTTAGAGAGTGTAAAAATGATCCTAGAAGAGAGAAAAATTTCTACAAATTGAAAAGTATAATTAAATTTTCCAAGTATAATGATGGTCCAAAACTGAATTTACTTTGGGCCAGTGTCTAAAGAGTTAAGCTGAATATCCAATGACATTGGTTGCAGTGTTGCTGAAATGATTTTGATTTCAGATTACTTCTTAATATCAAATCAGGTTGGGGCAATTTTGTTTGAAAATACAGATACTATAGTAATCCAGCAAGAGAGGAAGAAATTATAGAAAAGGGCAATAACTGAAAGATGCCTGAGATTTCTATAACCACTGTCACATGATTTCCTAAAACTGTAATCTCCATTAGGGCAGGAACTGTTTAGTTCCACTGCTGAAATCCTAGTGCTTAGCATAGTTCCTGGCACAAAGTAAGTGTCAAAAAATGGTTTGTTGTATGAATAAAACAATGGTATTTTTGTTTGCCAGAATTTTTTTCTTAGTGATTAATAAGAAAACAATTAAGAAGAATATTTGGGGAGACAAAGAGAGAAACTGCTAAATATTATTCTGAAGCCAGTCTTACAGTGAAGAGGACCCCTCGGTGCTGCAATGTATGGCAGAAATAATAAAGATGAGAGAAATACATGGCAATGTGTGAAGCCTGTGTAAAGGAAAAAACAAGAATGTTCAGAGAGCTTGTCTGAGCCAAAGGTATTTAACTTGTGGAAGGTCACTGTACTTTCCCTAAAGCAAGGGTGTCAAACACATTTTCACCGGGGACCACATCAGCCTTGCCATTGCCTTCCAAGGGCCAAATGTAATTTTAGGACTGTGTAAATGTAACTACTCCTTAACTAGGGGAAAGGATCTCTACATTCAGCCCTTGGAAGGCAACCATGAGGATGATGTGGCTCCCAGTGAAAACGAGTTTGATGCCCCTGTCCTAAAGTGATCCATTAGGGAATTGTGAAATGCAGCTGTTGTCCTGTAATCAATGACACATAGCCTTAATATTTTTTACTATACAAATGAAATGTGCAAACAATTTTGGAAATCATTACAATTACTTTACATTTTAATCAAAAAAGTCTAACCAAATTTTTTTGCACAGGACAATGTGTGCTGCCTACCGCCTACTGCTGTTTCCACTGTACCATTCTTCAGGATACAGCCAATGTTGCCTCCTATGGCCATAACAAGTAAAAGGTTCTTAAAGGTTAGTATTAGTGACAGTTACAATTTAATAAACTATGATGTTATTGAACAATATGTGAAAAAAAGTCACCTGCCACCTATAGGTTTTCCATCTCAGAAGATTAATCCTGATTACCAAGGATAGTTTTGGTTGCTCTTACACAATGTAAGTAAAAAGGACTATATCTGGAACTGCCTTCTTAGTACTTCCATGGTGCCTCTTAATATTTTTATGATCAACAGAAAAGGTTAATGGAAAATTAATGAAAAAAGGGGAAAGGCAGTGTTGAGCACTCAAACGCTTCTAGAATAAATATTTGGGTCACTGTATCAGGGGGGAAAATGACTAGTTGAGTCCTGACTCAAAGGGCAAAGGAAACAGAGGAACGGTTCTGTAATAAAGTAGTTATAATGTTATTTACAACTTCATCAAAGAAAAAATACTGGAGCAACTATGCTTATTTCCTTCCTTGCTTGTTGTGTTTGCATATACAGGGTCCAGCAGAAGTAACACCAATGAATGTGGTTGGTAGGGTATGTGAATGTCTCTCATGAGATGGACAGCAATTTGAACATTTCACCTAAAATATGATATGCTATGCTTGAGTGTGATATTATGTTACAGAATTACATGCCTATAATTTTGTAATAAAATATTTAGTATAGATTACCAGCTCATAAAAGGGACATTATTTGTGCCAGAGCACATATATATGTATTATTGCCTAGTGCCTATATATTATATATTATAAATAGAAAATTTGTATATGTGATATATGAGGTATCTGCAGAAGGTATCCAGCCATGTAATGAGAAATAGAGACATTTATTGAAGAAGATACAAGATACAAGAAACATTGTACATAGGACAGTGACATCTCAGTCCCCTTCAAATTAGTCACCTTGGGACCTCACACAGTTCTGTCAGTCACCATCAGCTGACCCGTCATATTTTCCTGTTTCACTGATGGTCTGAAATCTCTTCCCTTACAAAGGTGATTTAGCTTTTGGAAAAGCCAGAATCACTGGGCGCCAAATCTGGGCTGTTGTTAGTGGGCTGAGTCACCTGGGTGATTTGATGTTTCACCAAAAAAGTCTATATGAGACGTGATGCATGGGTGAACGTGTTGTTGTGATGAAACTGCCAATCACCAGTTGCCCATAGCTGTGGTCTTCTGAATCATCCAAATACTTTCCACAGAGGAATGTTCAAGCCTCACAAAAAATTTCATCCAGATTCGTTCCTCTACTTGCTCAGTCATTTTGCATGTGACAGCCACACAGGACACATGATCACTCAATGGAGTCTACCACCCCCACTGACTAGTACAGTGAAGTCATTATTGTTCACACATGTGCATTCCAGTCTACCCTCCTTGGCTGCTAGGTTACATTGAAGCTGTGCAAACCATTCTCATTATATTTACAATAGCTGGACTTTTTTCCAGACAGACCTTGTATATCACATATATAAAATTTCACCCATACAGGCTTTTTCTTTCCTTCTCTTTTCCCCTTGTTATTTTATATAAAGATTGTGCTGGCAGTTCACTTTGAAAATTAGTCTTTAGACTATATAATGTTTAGATGGACATAAAAGAGCATTTAGTATCGACTAGAATGGACATTGTGACTGTTGGGACTTTGCTTTGGGGGAAAAGGTTCAAAGCATCTGTACTTGGAGGAAGAATAGAAATCACAGCTTTTTTGTAAGAAAATTAAATGTGTGTAGAAGGATGGATATAGACATTAACTAACCAAAGTGTGACCTCTCAAGTCCAAATGCACACTTCTGTACACTGCTCTGTGATCGTGGCTCTGGGACTCGGCAAACTACATTTTTCGTTTGCTAACTGGCTCCTAGTTAAGCTTTGCCAATTGGGGAGCTAGAGGAAGACAAGTTCAGAGGAGAGAGAAAGGACCTGACCCTTGCTGATTACTTGCTTATCCTGTCAATAGTACCCCAGAAATTGTCCTCTACCCTGGTGGTAGCAGTTGGTTCCAGTTTACAGTTTCTTTCAGCATCTCCAAACCATTTTTCTGTTCTACATGATGACTATGTTACACTTACCTGCCTTAGAGAGTCATAGAAGAACATTTCAGTGCATTGGACTGAGAACCAGGAAACCCAGGATTTAAAAATTTGTTTAGTTTTGTCCTCTCTTAGTTTCTACCTTATCAATCAATGTAACTTAAATTAACTTTCATCTGTTCCTTATATTATAAACTGTGTTATGATGTCTTTTTTTTTTTTTTTTTTTTTTGCTTAAGGCTTCTCATTTTTTCTTTAGTATATTTTATTGGTTATGCTCTTAGAGTTGTCCCGATTTTTTCCCTTTGCCCTCCTCTTCCCACTACCACCCTTCCCTCCAAAATCCCCCCCCTTAGTTCATGTCCATGGGTCATGCACATAAGCTCTTTGGCTTCTCCATTTCCTATACTTTTATTAATCTCCTCTTGTCTATTATTTTGTACCTACTATTTATGCTTCTTAATCCCCGCACCTTTCCCCCCAATCTCCCCCTTCTCCCTCCCAACTTATAACCCCCCAAATGATCTCCATATCTATGATTCTGGTTGTTTGCTTAGTGTGTTTTTGTTTTTTAGATTCAGTTGTTGATAGCTGGGAGCCTGTTGTCATTTTCATGTTCGTAGTTTTGACCTTCCTTTTCTTAAATAAGTCCCTTTAACATTTCATGTAATAGTGGCTTAGTGATGATGAATTCCTTTAGCTTTACCTTCTCTGGGAAGTACTTTATCAGCCCTTCCATTCTAAATGATAGCTTTGCTGGATAGAGTAATCTAGGATGTAGGTCCATGCCTTTCATGACCTTGAATATTTCTTGCCACTTCCTTGTAGTCTGCAAAATTTCTTTTGAGAAATCAATTGACGGTCCTATGGGGACACCTTTGCAGGTAACTGCTTTTCTCTTACTGCTTTTAAGATTCTCTCTTTATCTTTAATCTTTGGAATTTTAATTATGATGTGGCTTGGTGTGGCCTTCTTTGGGTCCATCTTCTTTGGGACTCTGTGCTTCCTGGACTTATAAGTCTATTTCCTTTGCAAAATTAGGGAAGTTTTCTTTCAATATTTTTTTCAAATCAGTTTTCACTTTCTTGCTCTTCCTCTTCTATTTCTGGCACCCCTATAATTCAGATGTTTGTACTTTTAAAGCTGTCCCAGAAGTTCCTAAGCTTCTCCTTATTTTTTCGAATTATCGTTTCTCTTTTCTGTTCTAGTTGAATGTCTATTTCTTCCTTCTGTTCTAAATTGTTGATTTGAATTCTGGATTCCTTCCCTCACTCTTGGCTCCCTGTATATTTTTATTTATTTCTCTTAATGTATCCTTCATTTCTTCTTTATTTTGTGGTTCCTTATTCAATGAGTTTTCTGAGCATACTGATCACCAGTGTTTTGAACTCTGTATCTGATAGGTTGGCTATCTCCATTTCATTTAGCACTTTTTCTGGGGTTTTGTTCTGTTCTTTCATTTGGCTCACATTTCTTTTCTTTCTCAATTTTGCAGCCTCCCTGTGTTTGTTTCTATGTATTAGGCAGAGATGCTTTTACTCCCTGTCTTAGTAGTGTGGCCCATGTAGAACAGGCACCTATAAATTGTGCGGGGCAGAGCCTTAGGCACTCGCCAGGGTGGGGCAGCACTTCATCACTTATGACTCTATGTGGGGGCAGGGGCCTCAGAGAAAGGACAATGCCTCTGCCTGGCTTCTGGAGGCCTTCCTGGCACCCAACTTCCAGTCACCTCACCCACCTCCCGTATGTGATTGGCACCCTTCCAGCTGCTGCTGTGGGGTTTATGTGCATTCTCAGCCCATCAGAGCCCTTTAAGCAGTGAAAATCTAGCAGTTTCTTCTGCCACCCCAAACTCCATTGGTTTTTAGATTCAGAAATAATGGAGGTTTTATCTTCCTGGTGCTGGAGCCCTGGGCTGTGCAGTCTGGCCTGGGGTTGAGATCACTTGCTCCCAAGGTATCCCCCACAATTTTAATCTACCACATGTGAATGTGGGACCTTCTGTTCTGCTACCTCCACTCAGCCGCATCTCTGCACCACACCACCCCTCTTTGCCCCATCTCTTCAACTCCTCCCCTTCCTACCCATTTGGATGAATGTGGCTTCCTTAAATCCTTGGTTGTTGGACTTCTATGCAGCTTGATTTTCTGACAGTTCTGGCTGTTACTTGTTTTTGAGGTTTGATTGTGCTTCTTTTTCTTTTCCTTTTAAAAAATTATTTATTTTTTTGAGCAAGAGAAAGGGATGGAGAAAGAGGGAGTGAAACATTAGTGTGTGGTTGCCTCTCATGTGCCCTCTGCTGGGAACCTGGCCCACAAGCTAGGTATGTGACCTGACTAGGAATCAAACCAGTGACCCTTTGGTTCACAGGCCGGTGCTCAGTCCATTGAGCCATACCAGCCAAGGCTGATTGTAATTCTTCCTATGGTTGTGTGAGGAAGCAAAGCATGGCTACCTATGCTTCCATCTTGACAGGAAGTCTATGATGTCTTTTCAATAATCTACAAGAGTGTTGTGAACATTAATAAGAAAATAACTGCAAAGCTTCTTAGCTATGGAAAAAGATAATTTTGAGCTAAGCTTCAAAGAAATAATTTTCCATATTAAACCTTTGGAAAAATATACAGCCACCAATCCAGATGAATGACTAATAACCTGAAAATCACTGAAATAATAACACAGCAGCAACAGCAGGGAAAATGTGCTTTTTTCCTTCCCAGTAGTTTTGTAAAGAAAAAAATAATCCACAAGTAGATTGAATAGCAAAAGAGGATTTCTGTATAAGATGTTGATCAGCAAATGTTTTGGGATGGCTGCTTTTCTGGATTTACATCTATCTTTCTTCATTATGTAATATGGGAAGGTATGTTTGAGGGTTGTTCATGCAATAAAACAATGAAACTGAGAAAAGTAAGGTAATCCTGATTACCAAAGTTCTAATGTAATCTCTGCTCAAATTCAAATGCATCATTCCCTCGAGAATTGTTTTTTGGTTGTGGGTGAAGCAACAGCACAAATTAAATATCATGATAAAAAAAAGAATTCAGAGCAAACACACAAAAAGGTGTAAAGTATCTTAATATCCATAAGCAATAACTGGAAGGCATCACTGATAGGCTGAGGTAGGTGTTCCAACGCTGAATGGCTCTAAGAAGTAAATGTACAGTCTGTTTTGACCTACTCAAACAGTCCAAAAAATATAAAGGAACTCACTTCTCAATCTTGGTAAAATAACTTAAGTAATATTCCACTCTCTTGAAATATTTTTCAAATGACCCAATCGAATATTGTGGCACATTTGTGTATATCAGTAAAAAAAAAGAGTAATAAAGTAAAACAGGACTAGCTTATATTTAGTATTTTATTTCCAGTGGCTCTTATTTTCTGAGAATAAGTTGGGGCCATTTTTTGGTGGTTGTTTCTCGATCACTAGATACATACATGTACAGGGTCAGGCAGAAGTAACGCCTCCTTGTGTGTGTTTGGTAGGGTAATAACATGGGTGTAATAATTTATAGTTGTAATTTGAATATTTCACCTAAAGTGTCATAGGGTGTGCTTGAGTGTGATACTGTTATGTTACAGAATTACATGCTTATGATTTTGTAATAAAAGATTTTTTAATAAAAAGGGACATTATTCCTCCCAGACCCTTTATATACTAAGTAGAGATAATAATTGTTACTATAGTTTACTCTTAGTTCCCTTCAGAAGCCAAGTCCCAAATGCATCTATATAATGTTCACACCTTGAAAACAACATAAGCTCTCTTCCTTTTAATGTCACCCTTCTTGAAGCTTTCAGAATTTGGACACCAAATTTGAAAAGATTCTTACTGTTTTGATGTCTTCTTTCATTTCTTTCTTTTAGTTACATTGGTTATTTCAATTTCTGGCCCTTCCAAATGATTTAATTTCTTATTTTATAGAGCATTTCCTGTTAATGTCCTTTCTAAATATGCCTGGCACACGTAAATTTTGACTCTGTCTTCTGGAGGAATACCAAAGTTTTGGATTGTGTCATCTCCAGAAGGACACACAAGTTGTTGACCTTGCCATTTGATGGAAGACAATGTTCTGATTTTCTTAATTTCCTTGAATATGTGCCATGGAAGCCTACCATTACTGCCTTCAACTACAGTATTTCACAATATCTGATAAAAGCAAAAAAAATGGTTAAGTTTAAAAATGAGCGTCTGGTGATTCAAGGGCATTTTTATTCAATGCAATATAAAATATTGTTTATTATAGCATAGCTTCACCTGTTGTATCAATAAATTCAGAGATCATGGAGAACAGATGCATTGCCTTTCATCTTGGCATTCAAAGCCTGATGTGTAATAGATACTCAAAAAAAAAGGTTTAAAATGAACTGCACTTTATGGCTGAGCAGATTATTTGCAGTCAGGCTATGTTAGCTAAACTTCTTATGTCCTTGAATTCACAGAGTTCTCTGAGTCTGAAAGGCAAGGCAGTTTTCTAACCCTAGGACAGAGAGAGTAGAATATGGTATTTTCAATATACATTTTGATGCTTCCAGTGTACAGCTACCAAATCAACAACTGGGATGGTGATGGGAAGAGGGAGTGGTATTGTTTTCTTTTAGTTTTGGAGATTTTATGTCTATGTTGGTATAAGATGCAACATGCCTCTCTAAGAATTCTTGAGGATTAAACTTCACTTTTTCCAGAAAAGCTGTGAAGGTAAATGTGTATAATAGAATTTACTGTCAGTGCAAGAGAAAGGAAAATGTTTGATTACCAAAAATAAATACAGCAGGTTCTTAAATAATGAACATTATTTTGTTTAATATTGTAATGCTGATGAGAAAAAAATCAATTCCCAGCTGGGACCACTGTCAGTGTGGTTTGCACATTCTCCCCATGGCTGTGTGAGTTTTCTTCAGGGACTCTGGTAACCTGTCCCATCCCAAGGATGTGCATGTGAGGTGAACTGGTGTGTTGGAATAGTCCCAGAATGAGTGTGGGTGCTTGTGATGTGCCTGAAATGAAAGGGCATCCTGTCCAGGGTGGATTACTCCTTGCTCCCTGAACTGGAATAAGCAGGTTGGAAAACAATTCTCTTTATTGTTTCTATTAGTCTTTTTAAATGTATGTATATCTTGCATTTATTTCAATGTCTGATATTAGAAGTGTTTTGGGTCTTTATTTAGAAATTTTGTGACATATTTGCGACCAGAGATATGCTTTAAGAATTTAACTCTTTTATGTGTCAATTAGCCTGTGATAAAATTGGTTTTGTTCTATGTCACTTTAAGTCACAGTTTCCAAGAACCTATCAATGATGTTAAATGAGGACTTACTGTATTTAATTGAAGTGTGCAATGATTTGAATGAGGGGAAAAAAACTACTTGAGAGTTATGTGTAATTTATGAATCATATACGTGGCTATGCTAAAATGTCATTTCTCCTTTATCCATTTTTTCCCTCTAGGAAAATCTGTTTTTGCCATTAGTCTTAATAAATGATAAAAGCAGAATCTCTAATAAACTGGAGAAAACTTATATAATACTATTTAATAATGAGCTGAGAGACCCAAATATATATTTACCTTTTGAGCTAAAATCTACTTAATCACCAATTCTTGCCAGTCCTTTGTTACTATGGAAACAATGTATGAAATTATCTCTTTATAGAATTCCCAACATGTGTACCAAATTTAAATTCTCTTACAGCAAGACATCTCCCCTTTAGAAATTTCTCTTTTATAAAATGCTACAAGTTTTTACAAACATTTATTAACAAAATGGAAGTTCTTGTCAATATATGTAATTTCAAATTTAAATGTTAGTGCTAACTTAGAGACATAAATGGCTAGCTGACCAACACAAATCTGAATATTCACCAGAATTTAAACTGGACAGTAGCATTTCCTTTACTTCTGACCACAAGCCTTCTTTACCTATACATGGAGGGGTAAGAATGGAAGATCAGGCTCCCAAGACCACTGCCCTCTCACGGGGATGCCCTGTTACTTGCACATAAGACAGATTTTCAAGAAGTCAGAGTGACTATCAGTGAGACTCTTCTACCTTCAAGGCTCAGAAAACTCTCATTTCTTGAAACACAGACAGATAAGTGAGAGGAGTCATCATTATATGGCCTGTTTGTAATTTTTTTCTTTGTTCTGAGTACCCGGATCCTACAGATTTGGTTTTCTGCATTCTTTCATCCATAAGGATAATAAAATGACATTTTATACAATACCTTTAGCTGTAAGAAGCAAAAATGCCCAAAAACTTTTACTTTGTGAAAAATACATTGGTTAGAGGTCATATCTAGAACATATTTTACAATAGAATATTTTTAGTATAGGAAAATACAAACAGAATCTAAATAATATGTTAGAATCCAACATTTCCAAGGATGAATATTGTAAGAGAAGTCAATTAGCAGCACCTTTGATACAAACCTATATAGACTATAACTGTCTGAATAGTTGTTGGATGGTTGAGATTGAGTTAATTTAAGCATAATTTATCACACAAATGTGATCTTAGCTATAATTGATCACATCTTGTCAGATATGACTTTCTTTTCTCTAAAAACAACATATGCCACTCTTTTGACAAAATAATCTTATGGCTAGAAGAAAGCTAGTTTTTCAAATCATTATGTTTCTAAAAATACCTGTTTTCTGTAGAGAAAATGATAAAATTAGTGCCCCTAAGTCCTTGAACTTTCTTTGCATGTGTTACAAATAAAGCTATAAATAACAATGTACAAACAACACCTATATATGGTTCCTTTGGTTCCTTTCTTCCCATTTATTTCACCCTTTTTGCGTTTTTTTTTCTCAAGAAGATATTCAGTGCTATGCTCCAGAAAATATATTTTTAATATTCTCTCCAGGGCTATTATGAGAAACTTTGTTAAAATAATGGTAGTTCTCACTTCTTGTGGATCTAGAGAGCAGAGGAAGAGATTCTAAACTAGAATCTCATCTGGCAAGCAAGATTAAAATAAATGATGATGTTTGTAATGGCCAGCTCTTCAGAGGTTGTTGTTGAAATTAATGTTAACAAAATTGATGACCTGGCTGGTGTAGCTCAGTGGATTGAGCATGGGCCTGTGAACCAAACAACCGCAGTTCGATTCCCAGTCAGGGCACATGTCTGGGTTGCAGGCTGGTTCCCAGCAGGGGACACACGAGAGGCAACCATACATTGATGTTTATCTCCCTCTCTCCTTCCCTTCTCCTCTAAAGATAAATAAGTAAAATCTTTTAAAAATTTATTACAAAACTGATGAAATAGAAAAGTAACTAAAAGATACCAGGAAGTATAAGCACCCATGGATTTATTTTAACATACTGTTTTCTAACTTTTAAAATAATTAAAAATAAAGTTTCATCACTTTATTCTACTTGTCATCCTTGATAGACTAGGGTAGGAAATGAATATATACTCTAATACTTTCTTTGTCTGTATAGTTTATTCCACTTATAAATAGGAGATAATACTCTGTACCAGAAACACACCATTTTAGAGGTTTCATAAACATCTTAGTTAATCCTCATAAAACTCTGGGAGATTGAGTTTGCTATGCCCATTTTACAGCTGAGGCAGTCAATCTTCAGCAAAATTAACTGCCCTAAATCATAGAATTACTAAATAGTAAAGCAAGAATTTTAACCCAAGTCCATCTGGTTCTGTCTTTCATACTCTTTAAAATTCTCATTGGTCATTGGTCTAATTGTATGTTCCTTTCACATCTACAAAACAGTAAAGATTTCAAAAATTCTATAACTGATTTTTCTAGATGATTCACTGGAACTTCTACCCTCAATGAGCTCCCCATTATTTGGTATATTCAAGCATTGAGTGTTCATCCAATGAAGATTTCAGATTGACTGGGAGTGGTTAAACCATAAGAATTTTAAGGTATTTTTAAACCCTGAAACATTATGACTACCAAAAATACTATGCACATAACAGATATAGCAAGAATTCTCTACAATTGCAACTTTTCCTATACCATGATACCTTAGCACAAGACTGAGGACCATTTTCTCATGAAGACCTTATATTGATAGACATTACTCAATTTGAGTCAGATTGAGGCAATAGAAGCTTCTATTTTGAACTGAAAAAGAAGATAGTCAATCATAGATACATGACACTGACTTACACAGATGTTCTGCTTTCCTCTGACTCACTGTTTGGGCCTCAAAAAAGGATAAATTTTATTTTTGATATAGTAATTGTGATATAGTCACACCATAACTCAGATATTCACATTGGATCTTTTCTGCTTTGTCTTATTTATGCCCCTGATTTTGACCCACATTTCAATTGTCCAAAAATAATCTCTGAAACAAAAATGAGAGGCTGGAAACACGACAAACTTCGAAGGAAATTTTTAAGTTTAAATTTCTAAGGAAAAAGTATTCTAATAAAAGCATTAAAACGTTGGGGAAAAGACCCTCAATATGTTTTTCAAAATGAAAACACATTTTACTGGCTAGGGACAGTATTCAATTCCCAGATAGATTTGAGCATGGTAAAAATGGAAAGGTTCTCATCAACTTTGTCTTTCAGACAAAGCTCTGGTTGGTGTTATGGAACTTATAAAGCCTATGGGAGTAATTCTTACAGTAGATTGTCTGACTATTAAATCCCTATTTTGTTATTTTACAATCTTATTTGTCTGTGGGTTTTCTGGGGGTAGCTTTGCTTGTTTCTGGGCCCAAATTTTTGACTGCCAGTGAAAAAGATGAAATTTCTTCAAGTTAGAGAATACTCAGAAATAAATGGGTAAACAGAACAGACACTATTAATCTGCTTCTGTGGCTTGGAAAAAAATGGTATTCTAAAGAATGTAAGTAGTACTAGTGAACCATATTAACAAGTACTCATTAAAAGCCAAAATTACAAAGATCATTCAAAATAACATACTTTTAAAAATTTTGATCCTCTGAAATAATTTGTGAATGGAGTATGCTGTGCAAAATCAACCAGTGTCTGGAGTACTTAGACCTTAATACATTAACAGCTGACAACTTAGGTTGTGGAAAAAAAAGAAAAACAAACAAACATCAACAACAACAACAAAAAAAAAAGAATAGGTTACCAGATATACTATAAAGAGGTAGCCTGGGGAAATGGAAGGTCACATTAGCTGATATTACCCAATCAGTTAATGAGCTAATCTCACCTCTTCCAATTCACTCAGTGCCCTATTGGCTAACAGTTTTTTTTTTTTGTCTTTAACTCTGGAATAACTGTAGGGATAAACACTACTGCTTTACATAGTTGTATTTGGCAGTAGCAAAGGAAATTGTCTTTAATAAGGCATACTTTAGATATCATCGGAGGTTCAGAATCAATTTAAATATAAAAGTTGAAAGAGCAGAATGGATGAAACAAGCCCTTACTGGCAAAGGGGAAAATCAGCTGATTTAAGAGACCTTGTTGTGCACAATTGAGGTGAACTATTTTTCATGTCCTTTATTGGTTTATTCTAGTGTTGAATATTAATACTTTAATATTTGTAAACATTTATATCCCAAGTGCTTATCTTTGGTGGAAAATTCATCATGCTTTCAAAATTTAAAGTGCTTTGATTCCTCTGTGGGCAAGGAAGTGTGCAGTTTTAGGAACACCTCAGAGACTTAGGGTTAAATCTCGACATTCACTTATCCACTGTGTGACCTTGAGCAAATCAGTTAACTTCCCTGAACTTTGCATTTTAAGGAAAATAATCTCTTCCTTGTAGTATTGTTCAGAGAACTAAATGAAACAATGTTTGGGGGCAACATGGCTAAGAAGAAGCACTCAATAGATAGTACATACTATAGTATGAATTAGATTATAATCTGAAAGCTACCTTTCAGCTTCTAAATTCCATAAAATTGGCAAAAATGAGCAATTATTATGAAATTTTGCAATGTGTATATGATTTAAAAACTACTTTATTGCCAAATAAGTTTGAGAAGTTGTACATGCTGTATCCATTTTCCCTTGAAAGTTAGAATTCATTTTCGATATAACTGAATTTGCTGAGATTCCCCCAAATTAAAAAAAAATCTTTAGCTTCATGAAACCAGGGTCTCCTAAACTCATGTGATCTTAGAAACATCTTTTCTAGAGGATATATTAACATCCTAAGAACTTTCTTGTATTCCATTTAGAGATAGGCCAAGTTCATAATTATTTTGAATGCTAAGTATAAATAAATGTTGAAATTAAGACACACTAAATGATCTGTGATACCTGGATGCCAAAATTAAGGCTAATTTGATTTTAAACAGCAGCAAGACAAGGCAGAGTAAATGAGAAATAAAATGAAAGTGAAAGACCACTAACTAGGGCCAAGTTTTGTTGGTAGTGCTTGATTGACTAAAACTACCTTTGGAATTAAGGATATCCAGGAGCTTGGTGAAATTCCTGGTGCAGTTGTTTATTTGCCCTGAAGGGGAGAGACACAGTGTATCAGCATAGTACTATGGTTCCAAGTCTACTTGCAAAACCAAGATTAAGTACAGTGGAACATGCAGAAATACTGGGACTATTACAAATCCAGCTCACAATATTTGCATTCATATATTTTAGGAAGAACACCAACTTTGTTTTCTTTCAATTTCCATAAATAGTGCTGGAGTTTTCTTAACACTTTTATTTATTTATATTTACTTCCTTTTTTAAGCTAGCAATTTTCCTAAATTTACTATTGTTCTATATGGATATTACATGTAGTTCTAACAGATAGAAAAGAGACTGCAGGGTTAAAGGATTGGGTTTTTAAATTACTTTGAAAGCAAAAGAAACAGAAGGTATGAAAGCTGTTATGTCTATGTTATTTTATGATTATCCACTTTTTCATTTTAAGCAGCAAAATATTTTATAATAAAGCATCATTTTAATGAATTCAATATTAGTCAAGTTCTTAGCACTCTTATTAACTATAATTTATTGATGTTTTAAGCACACCTGTTTTCAGATTTCTCTCTCCATACCCATATAAAAAAGAACATTCCATAGTTATTGCAGTCAAACATAATCAACTCTCAAAAGTTTCTAAAGTTGAGTAAAGATAAGCATTTAAATCATCTGATATTTACTGTCCAACTCTGGCCTTTTCAGCTATTACAGTACTTGGAATGTGCATTATGGTTTTGGGTAAAATTTTTTTTTGCTCATCCTATTGAATCTTGTTAACATTTATAGTAAAGGACAAACAGTTCACCTATCCTGATAAAATATATTATAGCTCCCTGCAACCTTTGCATTTAGAATAAATGCCAACTTGTTTTAGGTATCCGTTACCACTTTCAAATTACATTGTACAATATAATGCAAATATGAGTTCTTACTTAGCAGTATCTGTCTTGTTCAAGTGTGCAACAGCAGAAGGATTTTTCAACATACTGCAGCTGTTACCTATGGAGGGAGCACATTTCACCTTACTAAGTCATATGTCATTATGGACAGATTCTTTAGTGCTTCCTTAAGCTATTTCACAATGAATTTCACTTTGAATACAGCAAATCATACTATTGCTGCCCACTTGATTTCTGCCTCTAGGTTGATTTTAAAAGAGAAGAAGAAATTTTTAAGGGCAACAAGAGTGGAGGTGGAGAAAAAGTTCATTATAAAAGATGCAATATTTACCAAGGTCATAAAGAAATATGCCTGTATATACATATCTATTTAAATAATATATGTGCATCTCTGTATACATGCTGTGTCCAGAAAATATTTTCAAGAATATAACCTAAAGGAAGCCTCATGAAAGACAAAAATGAAAAAAATTAAACTCATATATGAATAGATACTACAGGTAATGTAGGAGGTAGGACAGTGTCCACGAATAATGTAATAAATCCTTTGTTCATTGGTTTTTTGTTTTTTGTGTTTTTTTGCCTAGATTTGAGGCCTTTAAACATCAACCAGTTATGGTAAATGTTTAACTGTAGGAGTTCAGGCAGACAGCCAAATTCTGGTTTCAAAGCTATTGCTAGTTTTAGCTTAAAGAGTTTTTCATTTTTAAGTAAAAGCATTTCTGGGTACTGGCTATACCCTATAGCTGCTATAGCTACTGGAATTTGAATAAGTGGATTAGGCAAAGCATAGGTCTTTAAGAAATGGGCCGAGCAGTATTACCTGAAACGTGTGAAAGAATAGGGTACCAGGAGTCCTAGGGAAATACTCCCCACCTATGACTTAGCTCTATTTACCTGAAGCCAGTTTATTCCGACAGACACAAAGTAAAGAGAAAGAGTTGTTTTTCTTAGCCAAGCACCTACAAAAACAGCAAGGTTAGCGGGGAAGCGAACTAAATCAGCCGGCTCAGCCTTTCCTTGTTAGGAAAGCAAAGTATTTGGAATAAACACACGATAGCCAAACTCCCCCGCCCCATAGTTACATTTACTTTCTTATC